>VZUI01037081.1:0-58100 GCA_013401135.1 Cettia cetti | reverse complement strand
GGAAAGGAAAGGAAAGGAAAGGAAAGGAAAGGAAAGGAAAGGAAAGGAAAGGAAAGGAAAGGAAAGGAAAGGAAAGGAATTTATTATGTGGTATCTTCAGCTATCTGTATTGCCCATGGCATGGCTATCCATCATGAACAATGCGTTCAGACTTTATAACCAGAATATTCTGCAAACAAATAACACCTTAAAACAGCAAACCAAACAATAGAACAAGGATTGTTGTGTCCTTTCCTTTTCACCAGTATACACAGCAAAGGAGACATAGGAGGAAATCAACTGTAAATGGCATCTTCAGTAATGAAGGGAAAAGCTGGATATCCACAAGTCTGTTTCCTAGGCAACTGAATGGAGGGACAATCAGAATCTCTCAATGGCACCCCATTATAGATATTTTCTACACAGACCAGCAAAAGGAAGAAAAAGGTGATTGGAAAAATCTTCAGTAAAAATCATCCTGGAACACTTTGAAAGCATGGGGGAAGTGAACAGATAATACATAAAATGGCTGCCTACATGTAGCTCCTGATTGCAATCATCTTCAGAGCTGTGAGAAGAGGATGACAGGAAAATCGTGCATTTAAAAAAGGTCCCAGATTTCATCCCTGACTCTCAGGATGGGACTGCACTGACAATTATATTTTATAGGAATATCTCACAAATTGACCTTGACACTGTGTATAGAGGGATTATTCTGAAATATGCATTGTAAATTCACTCTCTGCATTGTACTTTGGCACCCCACCAATGTAATGGTCCAAGATTGTTAATTTGACCTGATGAACCAGAGCTGTTGTTGATCCACTAATATCTTTTCTCTGAATAATTTATAGAACGCACAAACTTAGGTAAATGAAATAAGCATATGCCAAGGCCGATCACTTTTTTCTGCACTGGCTAATCTCTTAGTACCAAAAGTAACTGTACATGCTTTATTCATGAACATACTGGGGGGAAAAAAATAGACATGTGAGTACTTAGAGGATAAAAATATTGCAAGGTATCAAAGCTAGACAGATAAATTAATAAATCTAGATGAGCCACAGGGACTTATGGCATTCCTATATGTTACAATATTAAGTATTACAGCTATCCTGGCCATCCAAGGTAATGTTCTGGGAAAAGCCCAACTAAGGAAAGCTTAAATTACTTATTACCATGTATGCTTTCACTCTTCTTTTCTGCCCTGTCACAGCAGATTTTCTTTTTTCCCTTTTTTTTTTCTGTTTTCTTTTGTTGGATTTTTTCCTCTCTTTTTGTTGTTGCTTTGGGTTTTATTTTTACTATGAGCCAAAGGTCTAATAAACATCATACCAGTAATCTAAGGCTGACCAGACCAGCACAAAGTCACCATAGAATCACAGAATCATGGAATCATAGAATGCTTTGGATTGGGAAGGACCTTAAAGATCAATCTGTTCCTAACATCTTTCACTAGATGCCCCATCCAACATGGTCTTGAACATCTTCAAAGATGGGACAACCACTATTTCTCCGGGCAACCTTTTCCAGTGCCTCAGCACCCTCAAAATGAAAATTTTTTTCTTAATGTCTAACGTAAATCTACTCTCTTTCAGTTTGGAGCCATTTCCCTTTTTCCTGTCACTACATGCCTTAGTAAATAGTTTTTCTTCGTCTTTCTTGTACAGTCTCTCTAGGTACTGGAAAGCTACATTAGGTCACCCTGAAGTCCTCTTTTTCAGGCTAAGCAATCCCAATTCTCTCAGCCTTTCCTCCTAACAGAGCAGATACATCCCTCTGATTATCTTCGTGGCTCCCTCTGGACTCACTCCCCTCCAAGATCAATGTCCTTCCTGTGCTGGGCACCCCAGATCTGGATGCAGCCCTGCAGGTGGGGTCTCTCCAGAGCAGAGCAGGGGGCAGAATCCCCTCCCTCACCTCTGCCCACGCTGCCTTTGATGCAGCCCAGGGCACATTTGGCTCTCCAGGCTGCGAGGGCACATGGCTGGGTCATGTCCAGCCTCTCACCCCCTGCACCCCCAGATCCTTCTGAGCAGGGCTGCTCTGGAGCTGTCCATCCCCAGCCTGTGCTGGTACCGGGGGTTGTCCCGACCCAGGTGCAGCACCTTGCCCTTGGTCTTGTGAAACCTCATTGGATTCCTTTGGGCCACTTCTCCAGCTCATCCAGGTCCCTCTGGATGGCATCTTGTCCTTCAGGAGTGTCACTGCACGACTCAGTTTGGTGTCATCTGTGAATTTGCTGAGGGTGCACTTGATCCCTCTGACCATGAAGTCTTCATTTTCACACAGAAGTGCACCAAGCCAAGATGCATCCGATCACCTAATCTGTAAAACCTTTCCCTGCTTAATATTTCTAAGAAAAGAAAAAGACTTATAAACAGTACTTATAAGCAGAACATTATATTTCCTGATCTGGACTGTAAGACAAAATGCATCTTTCACATCACAGCAAGTATTAGCAAAGTACAGAAAAACCATTCAGAAAAGTACAGAAAAACTATTGTCAATCCTGACTGAGTTGTTTTACTGGGGATTGCAACTAGTGTAGCACAATAAAAGGGCAGAGAAATACTATCAGTGAGGGCTTCTGGATAGTGGTAGAAATCAAATTTTTTTCTGGAATTTCAGGACTTTATATGTTTGTGTTCATTTCTGGTTTTATTTCTCACAAAGAAATGGTCTATTTGATGAGGAACCAAATTAAACCTCTTTACACGCTGCTTGGCTCGGAGTGGTTTTGGTTCATTTCCAGTGTTTGCTTGGGTTGTTTTTGTTTTTGTTTTGTTACTTTGTAATTGATTGGTCTGCTTTACTGGGTGGAGTTCAAAGTATTGATATGTATTGGAAATTTTATGATAAGATGGGGATAGCAAATATACAACATAAAATTGTATAGGGAAAACTTAATAAAAATATATGCAGGAAGAACATGGAAGGAAACAAACAAAATATGTTTGAGAAATAATATGGGCAGTAGCTGCATGCATCCTTTTGATATGGGAAGAGGGAAAACGTTTTTAAAATATCAATTTTTATCCACAGCTAGAACCAAACACCAGTTTTAATGAATAATTCTACACTATTATTTTCTCTGGGATGGAAAGTCCATTATTTAGATGGATAGATTCATAGATAGATAGATAGATAGATAGACAGATGAGTTCTGGCGAAAAAAAAAACCTGTCTTCTGAAATGAGTAAGAGAAACTAACAAATTTTTTTTGTCAGAAAATTTTAGTCTGAAAAAGTATTCCAAAACAGAAATGCTCAACAGTAACATTACAGCTGAGCTAATATGCAAAAACTTCCACTAATTTCTATCTTCACTACTAAAAGAACCCAAACACCCATCTTGTTTAATCTGAAACAGGTGGTAGAAAAACTAGCATTTGGGCAGCAGTTCTATCAGCAACATCTCATCATACACTAACAGACAAAACCAACAGATTGAACCAAACCTGAAGCTCCCCACCCACAGGGAGAGAGTCCTCTTAAGTGCTCTGGAATTGAAAAAACCTCTGTATTTTATTATCTTTTCTCAGTCACTGCTATCTTAGTTTCTTTTCCATCTTGTCTAACAATCCTAAATGTGTTTCTATTTAGCAGTTTGATACAGTTTTTATGGTATCACTATGCCAGTGTTGGTACAGCTTAGATGTGTTAGTGGTATCCCCATGAAAACTGTCCCCTTCGTCCTCCCAGAGAGAAAATTCATGCTTAGGGAAGTATTTCAGCTTTTATTATTTCATTTTCTTTCTTGTTAAGGCACAAACTGAATGAAATATTGAAATTGAAGGGAACAAATTTCATTCAGGGAAGAAAAAAGTGTAATTAAGCATACTTTTGTAAGTAAAATGGATGAAATACAGGAATCCATACCCTAAATATGGCCATGGAACATGGAGAAGACTGGCCAAACCACTCACTTCTCTGTGAATAGATTAACTTTCTTTAGGTTGTCTCCAGAAGGACAGGGCACAATAACAGTAATGGAGGTAGGACCACATCCAGAGACCACCTAGATGCAATAATCCAATAAGCCAGCTAGAAAACACTTGGTACATGTTCCTGATAGAAAATCAAGCTTTTTGGGTAGTAAAGTAGCTGGAAAGAAGTCTCAGAAAAAAAAACGAGCTTTCAAATACTGTTCCTATTATAAGGGTGAAAAGGGCATTGTGTACATTATTCATAAATAAATAGCTTTGCAGTGTGCATATCACTTATTCACTGAAATCATCAATAGACTTCCCTTAAAAACCCCTTCCAAGCTCCTCAAAGCTGGCTAGGGCTCTGTGCAGGAAGGATAGTGCTATTAGTACAGCAGGGAATGGATTTGTTTCCAGTGTACCTGGCAAGCATCTGTACAGACACACCATGACATCAGTCACAGCCAGGACCACACAAGTATATTCACATGTAGCTGTAAGTCTATTGGACAGCCAATACATATGGTTTATACCCTTCTCCCTCTCAGTCAGGAAAGACTTCAGCTATTTTTAAGCCTGGATATGCATGTGGCAAATATAAGGATATTCCTTGTGCAGAGGAAGAAAAGGGAATACTTAAATTTTTCAACATGCTCTATTTCTAGCACTTTTCTTTTTCCTTTGTGCTTACTCAGTCTTTCCCTGGAACAGTGAAGGATCATCCAGGAACTCTTGCAACCTCTAGGGTTTGAATTAACACCCACAAAATCACAAAGTTTCTGGGACAGTGTGCTCACATGTGCAGTGGTGCACACTCAGATTGGCAACAGCTGCATAAGCAGAGCAGTCAGGGGGCAAAGCCTACAATAAGGAATATTTGCATCAAGGTTTATTATTGCACCAAGGTTTAATATTCCTACAAGAAGGAATACTAAACCATCTTCAGACTATTGTTCACTCACCTCAGGAGTTAAGCAGCAGTGGAGAGCAAGCAAAGCTCACACTTTTCTAGAAGTCAACTTCTAAAATAGAAAAAGTGGCTAAATCCTTTGCATAAATTATTGCCAATTGTCCATCTAACTTTTGTTACAATAGGAACCATGACAAAGACCTTGGAAACCATGATTCATGAATTTTCCAGGAGCAGCCAAGTGCATCACCCTCTGAAAAGAGTATAAAGGAGGAAAGTTTACATTTGTGAAAAATGCTAGCCATTGGCATGCACTTTTCACACTTCTTTAAAAAAAGTAGCAGTAAAGCAGAAAGTATCTACATTGAGGATAGAGTGTCTGTCATTCATTAAATGACTGCCTCGGGTTGTGTCAGTCTCAATGTTGTATATAACTGTAGCAAAAGAAACCAAAGTGACAGTTTCAACATAACTTATCCTTTAATAAGGATAATAATTGTACAATATGAAAATACATGCTTTGCTCATTTTTCTCGCTTTTTTTTTTTTTAATGAAGCTGAAAATTGAAAAGAGAGAGGAGATCATTTAGTTCCACAGAGGATGCCTTTGCTGATACTTTCCCAATGCCTCAGAAATACTTAGAAAAAAGAGCACTAGCTTACCGTATTTCCATTTCCCTTTTTCAAGCAAAACCACAGTGATTCTGGGCCACTTATTTTAATTTATTTTCACTGTTGCATTACCTCAGGGTTTTGGCTTTTTTTAATAAAGTGCTTTGATACAGTGCTGAGGAGTTGTGGCTTAGTATTTGTCATAAGGCAGCTTGATCTGTATCTCTACAGTTCTTGAGAGACTTTGAAAGATGACCTTATGACACACATAATAACTTTACTTGTTGATAAATATTACTCATATTCAGTCACCAGCTAAATGGCACAGGTTAGATTTTAAAAAAGACACATGGTGACCAACTTAGGGAATCCATATACTCAAAAGATATGTTAGAGGCGAGATCCTTCAGACTGGGCCCTGTACAGATGCTTTTGAAGTTTTTAAGAAAGCTCAGAAAGCTCACAGTCACAGTGGCACTGCTGAGAGGACCCCTCAGAGATACTTGGTCATTGTTCAAACTGTATTTTGTTTGTGCTTCTTCCAGCAATTAAACTCTGGGTAATTTCTCCTGTTTGAGTTTCTAACTTCTGATGTTCCAGAAAATGAGAAGCTTTATAACAGCTGCTATTGTTTCATTTTATTACAGCATAGTAGCAGGTTTTAAGTGCCATTATTATTTATAGGGATATGTGTTTAGATATTATATCTATCTATAAAACTATGTTGATATCATCATTCTGTTCATTCCACCAGCCCCCACTCTTTTGCAGCTAACTTTAACTTCACACTAACACATTCTATTCCATAGACCTTATAAATTAATGAATATTAGAAACCTTTCAGAGCTGATTCTGATTTTGATTTCCCAAGAATTGTTAAGCTAGACTTGTATTTTATTTGTTTGTATTTTGAGGTTATTGTCATGCACATTAAGCATGAACACGATAGGTGAACAGTCCTATGAACCAAATTGGTAGCTGTTGTCTCTACGTTCAGGAGCTTTGTCTTTCTATGAACATTTCAGACTGCTGCCTTAGCAGCTTTCGGGGTGAGCAGCCTCCAGAGATGATGGAAGGACACGCAGTGTTGGTGGGCTCACGTGCTGGGTGTGCACAGATCAGCTGCCAGGCACAGCAGCTCTGGCAGTGCCCGCATTTGGCATCAGCACGCTGCTCTCTCTTTGGCCAGGAGACTGGAGCTCTCGTGCATCACTAAACCTTTTGCCAAATGGATGTGCACTAGCTCTGACAGATCCCAGGGCAGAGCTATTACCCAAATACTGGCAGAATCAATGGCTTCTCCAGCGAGTGGCGAGAGTAATAAAACCATCTGGCTTTTCAGAGCCCAGCAGGACAACGGCTTATGTGTTTATACACACCAGTTGCTTGTTTTGCCATACAGCTCTTGCTATTATAAAAAGCTATCCTGACACTTTCTATGAAATTAAGATGCAGGCTATTCACATATCTCATTGTGATCCTTTAGACAGCAGATTTTTCTGAAAGTTGATCCAAATCTGGGACAGTAACTACGTGATTGCAAATCATTTCACTACATTGTTAATGATTATACCTCTGAGCCACAGACAAATACAGCCAGGACAGAAATGAAGCCATTGACTAGCCCAGGGTGTCAGATCTGTATAAAAGTTCATGAAATACTGCCAGAATAGACTTCTGAAAAATAAACAGAAATTACATAGAGTAGTGAATAAAAAGAGTTGAAAAAATTAACCTTTAAAAACAGAACTGAAAATCAGGTACATAAGGTATTACCATCTGAGAAGTGAAGAGCAAATCTCCAACCAGACTGGAATTTAATCATGTCAGTCTTTCGATTACAAGAGTGTGAACAAAAGCTACAAAAACAAATACTGCCTTAGAAGTTTGAAATGTTTCTCCTGAAGATCTTAGTGTATCAGTATCTTGTTTGGCATGGATTCTGTAGCTGCATCTAGGTCTAATTTGAATCTGTCATAATAATCTTAAAAGGACTCTATAACATAATTATTATTATGTCAAATGAAAGTTGAACTTTATTTAGGCTAAAGCCATATATGCAACTACATATGCAACTATGGACAATTCTATAAATTTTAAAACAACAACAAAAAATAATCCCTGACTGTCTGCAAAGCCATGATAGGTGAACTATAGCTGTTTCCACAGTGATTTGAAGGATGGTGTCTTTTACACAGACAACTATATTTAGTACGATGATGGTGAAGGTAGACAACATTACCTGAGAAAAGAAAATCAGGGAATCACCAGACTAAAAAAAGAAAATAAAAAATCACCTTTTCTAAAAGGTAAAGATTATCTGGATTTTTAGTCCTGAAGTTAGGCTGGCTTGGAGAAGAAATCTGGATGAGGTGCCCCCAGAAGTCCCTTCCAAATGAAATATTTCTAGGGTTTGATCCTGTCAGTGGTCCTGTGAATGCTAGAGCTGTACCACATAGTCTGTCAAATACTGTGGAGCAGTGAGAGCACGATTAAAGGCCAGATGTGTTAGATGCCAAAACAACTGTTGCATGGCTTTGCAAAATGAAACCTAGAATGGGAGTCCTGCAGCTGTTTCCAAGCTATGTCTGCTATTAAGAAAATAAAACCATGAAACCTTCCTGCTACGTGTATGTACCCACAGCATTCCTGCTTTTTCCTGATCACTGCTAAGGCACTCTGCTCTGACCCACAGAGAAAAGGCATCTGCACACCAGGCAGATAAAAAGGTTATTTGGGAAACCTGACATAATTTGTGAATTACTAATGAGTTTATTGTATACAATTTTTTTTGTTGTTGTTAATAGAGAAGTTTGAAAAGGACTGATATTAAATATATTAAATGTTATTATAATAATATTAATATCAAGCATATGAAAATATTAAACATATTTTTCAAAAATTATTAACTGGAATATTTTTTATTTTCTTCATGATCATTCTTAAATTTACAGAGCTGCATTGGAGTTGTCTTTGTTTGTAGGTCATATTTTCAAGCATGACCTCAAGACATTTGTATTTGAATGCTGCAATCAATCATTAGGTAAATTATGTTTTAAGGGACTGGTCAGTTTCTAGTGAAAATCCTTGAAAAATGCATTTTTTAACACACATGGATTTACCTGAAGGGTAAATCTGGGTCCCTGCCACCACCTCCTGGCATAGGGCATGCAGATTCATGGCATGGCTGGAGCCTACAATGTGTAATTCCTTTTAAAGGAGGACAGTGTCTGCTCCTAAATCTCATGTGACCTGAGCATCCCAACCTAGCTGTGACTGCCACTTGTTTTATCATTAAAATTAAAGGTGTCATTAAAACTAAAGGTCCTTCAGTTGAGTCTCACTAGATTCTTATTTACTCTTCTCCTAGTTCTAATTTGTCACATTTCTAAAATTAAAGATAAAAGAAGCTACATCTGAAGTGATTGCAATCTCAAATAATCTGAACTGGCAATCATCTCAAAGGTAATTATTCAAATCTGCTATTCATACCCCACTGTTCTGGTGCAAGGCTATTCTTGTAAGGCAGGCATTTCTAAATTCACTCAAATCAGTAACAGGAAACATCAAAGTTTTGAGGCTTTTTTCTGCTGCTTTCAGTTGATCTCTATGGTTTCTCTATTCTATGGTAGTTTAGCCCATTTTTTTTCTTTTCCTATAATTTTATTGTTTCCACAGTCCACTGTTACTATTTTACATTAGTAAAATAGTGAGTGCTAGAGCTGTACCGCATAGTCTGTCAAATACTGTGGAGCAGTGAGAGCACGATTAGAGGCCAGATGTGTTAGATGCCAAAACAACTGTTGCATGGCTTTGCAAAATGAGGCTAAAGTGCACACCTAGGTTTTATTGATATTGATACTGTAGCTGGGCTTCAATGGCTCTGTATTCATTTGCTGAATTATGTATGTCTTTTGAAAAAAGGCCTGCTCTAAACTGACCAGTAAAATAGAGACCTCTCACAGTAATTCCTAGATGTCATTCAGTATCTGGTAATCTTAATTCTGAAATTAAAATCTCTGGCAGCCCTCTCAGACTGCTGGTCATCACTCAAAAAGCAGGACTCAAAAGTCAAGTGATGCCAGAGGGTTCAAGAATATGGATGCCCAAGCTGCACAGATGCTGACAGTATTGGCTCTTACAAACATTTCCTTTCCAAAGACTATTGACAATATCCATTGTTTCTGCTCATGTTTTTAGTAAAGTCATAACAGTCATTTTACAGGGTGGATTATTTTCCACAGAAATAAAACTGGCCAAAGGGAATAAAGATATGCTGATCTACAAAGGAAGAAAATTATTTAATGAAGTGTGCCACTCTTGGCCCTTCATTTGGTCCTCTGTCACTCAGGAAGCCAAAGCTGTCAAGCAGCAGCACAGGGCTCATACTCAGTGGATCTTTTTAACTTTGCAGCATCTCCTCTTGCTCTAACATCACATTCCTCCCATCAGTATCAAAGGTGTGAGCTAAATAAGAATTTGTTTTCTGACAGAAGCATCTCTTAGATGAAAGGGCCCTGTGTAAACTTTTAATATGTCAGCCTTGCTACTCCCTCTGTGTTGGTGGCTGATAGGATTGTGAGTAGCATTGAAAGCTAACACTAAAACCCTACCTCTCCACTAAGTGTAAGGCTGACATGGTTTTCTTCCCACTGACAGCACCCTTCTTTGTTTAGGGGGTGGCTGAGAGCTGAGTTTTCTGTGGGCAGAGCGTGCAAATGCACTCCTACTGAAGAAAGTAAGAAACAAGGAAAGAATTTAGCCTGAAACAGTTCATTTCCTGGCCATCTCCTGGGGCAACACTCACACATGCTACTCTTTATTTAAGAGAGACTTCATCTTTACATGTTAGTCTTTTATTCAGAATGGTAAGATTGCAGCCAAAAGTAGTATGAGATAATAACAGGTATCACATACTGCTTGTGGTTTCATAGTATCCAAAGTCTGCCAGACTAGTTGGATTATGGGCATTTTAAAGTTAATAAAACCAATTTGTTTAAAAAGAAATTACCCATTTGGCTCTTGTTGATCATCCAGTTGGTCTTATTTTTCCAAGAGGCAGAACACATCTGCATCCAATTAGTATATTAGTTGGAGTGCCTCTGCACTGCTGCATTACAGTTCCTGTGCATGGCCTGAAAAAATATGTAGGATGTAAACTCTTCTCTCATCTTGTTGCAAATCAGCAGAGGCTTTAGGGGAGCCCCAGGACCCAGGGGGTGGGGGAGAAAGTGAGGCTGGAGTGTGGGGGTGAATATCAACAGGATTTGGCTCAGCTCCTTGAGCTCAATTAGGTTATTTTTGTATTAAAGATAAATCTTACACTTCTGAAATAACAAAGTAAAAAAAAGAAAACCTTTATTAATTTTAATAGAATTTAATGTAGGCTTCACATGATCATAAATAGAGCACCATTAGTACAAAACAATAATACATTATTGGTTCTGTGCTTCTGCCTGCCTTCTCTTCATCCTTCCTAATCCTGCTGGGGTAATCAGAGACACATAAATATCAATTAAAGACACAACTAATACAATTAAACCAAAGCAGCAAGCTCTTTCAATGGTAGTTTGTTATTTAACCATCTTGTTTATGGAATAACCTCACTCTCTCTTCCCAAATGTCATGGTCAGCCTGAGAGTTGTCACTGCAGTGCTTCAGGCTGAAGGTGGAGAGTGACAGGAGTCAGAGATCTCATGGCTGTGCTGAGGGATGGGCACCATAATAATAACAGAGGAATTTGAGAAAGCTGTAGGATGAGGAAAGCTTCAGGCTTCAGAGAGCGTTTTTAAACAGAGGAGGTTGAAATGACACAAATGGTAGTCCCCAGGGCTTCAGCAGGGGATGAGATAGAGTTGGAGAGGTGAGTGATTTCCTTGCTCCAGGTAGTCCTGCAGAGCCCAGGAGATGACCTGCCTCCTCTGCCCATCAGGGCAGCAGCACATGCAGAGCCTGGTGGAGCTGGCTGCAGTGAGACGACATGCTCTCATATTGACAGGCCCCGGGCTGAAATGCCTGTCCCCTGTTGTGGGTTGACGTTGGTCAGATGCCAAGCATCAATGAAAGCCACTCACTCAACTCCTCTCTACAGCTGGAAAGAGGAGAGAAAATTTAATGAAAATTTAATGAGAGAAAATTTAATGACGGAGATAAAGACCAGGAGAGATTGCTCACCAAATACCATCACAGGGAAACAAGCTCAACTTCAAGAAATGAACTGATTTTATTGCTAACAAAATCAGAGCAGGAAAGGAGAAGTAGAATAAAACCTTAAAAACACCTCTCTCCCCATAGCTTCCTCCTTCCAGCTCTACCTCCTACCCCAGTGGAGCAAGGAGACAGGGAATGGGGTTTATGGTCAGTTCATCACCTGTGGCTTCCCCCACTTCTCAGGGAGAGGAGTCCTATCCCTGCTGCACCAGGGGTCCCTCCCACAGGAGACAGTTCCCCATGAACTTCTTCAGTGTGAGTCCATCCCACAGACAACGGATCCCTGGGGCTGCTGCAACGTGAGGCCCTCCCACGGGCAACAGCACCTCCCAGACTGCTGCACCCTGGGTCACTCTTCCATGAGGTTCATCCCTCCAAGGACAGGCTGCTGCAGCTTGGAAGCAGGGGCCCTCTCTCTCCACCAGGTCCCCCACGGGACCACAGCCTCCTCCAGGCACCCACCCACCCTGCTGTGGGAACCTCCCCACCATGGCCTGTGGATGGAACTCTGCATCCACCATGGATCCCCATGGGTCACGGGTGGATCTTTGCATCCCTGTGGCTCTCCATGGGCTGCAGGGGAACAGCTGCCTCACCATGGGCTGCACCATAGGCAGCAGGGGAATCTCAGCTCTGGAGCCTGGAGCACCTCCTGCCCCTCCTTCTGCACTGACCCTGCTGTCTGCAAAGCTGTTACTCTCAAATGTTTTCATTCTGCTCTTCTCTGGATGAAATTAAAACTGGGAAACAACCTTAGTTTGGATTTCTCCCTAACTACATTATCACAGAGATGTTACCAACCTCTCTCATCAACCCAGCCTTGGCCAGCAGCATGTCCATCTTCAGAGCCATCAGGAACTGACTCTGCCAGACATTGCAGAGCTTCCAACAGCTTCTCACAGAAGTCACCCCTGTAGCTGCTCTGCTACCGAAACCAGGCCACACAAAACCAATACGCGTCCACCCAACCTTCCTTCTCCAGCCTCTCAGGTTGGTGATTCTCTTTCAGGGTTTCTCTCTGGCATACTGCTCTCCATGCCATAAGATAAGTAAAAATAAATCATTGTATAAATCAAAGACCAGTGCTCAGTTGTTGCCTGACTGGAATTGCTTTTCCATATATGCTCAAGGCAGCGTGAGGACTGGAATCACCTCCTCTGCTGTGGTGGACTCCTGTGTGCATCCCACAGGCACACAGCTCTGGGAAGCAGAGCCTCACCCCTGGATGCCCATGCTCACAGAACATAGAGGCTTTTACTAGCAAAAGTCTAATAAAGGCAGCCTCCTTCAACACATGACAAAGAGAAGCCACATATTTAAGAGGTTCTAAGTCAGTTTTTGTGTTAGGCAAAGGCTGGTGTTGCTCAAGGCACAGCATCTAAAATTCAGGTTCTGATAAAGCATCTATCAGACTTCCTGACTCTGAGTGACTGGAACACATGCCCTGTCAGGAATGAAAAAACATTGGGAGGATGCCCTGAGTGATTAAGTCTTCTAGCAGTGTGGAGATCTAAACAGCTTTACTCTTTACTCTGTGCAATCTGCATGCAACTGCAAAAGAAAAGTACCGAAGGTAACATTATTTCTGACAATACCTGATGCTACAAAACTTTGAGAGCAATTTAGATGCTTACATGTATGTTCTTTGTGCCATATTAGACACTGTAGGATATCCAAAGGTGATCATTCCCCATCGAATCATTCCCGTGGGATTTTTAATATGTTTCACTTAATATTGGTGAAGGACACCAAGAATGAAACTGATGGTATGGTTACAAGCTCAAAGCAGCTAAGGCGTATGCCATGGACTAAAAATTGCTTCCTTATGCACACATTCTAGCTCCTTCAGAAGTTATAGTGGAAACCAGAAAAGTAGTCCTTTCTTCCACACTGAGTGGAGGGTGTAAGAGTGTCTGTCCACAACAGATGAGCCCCAGAAAGAGCAGATTTACCTGCTGCTCCATAGAAGACTAAGAGAAACACTGGGTACACAAAACAGCATGGGACAGTAGAGACTTGAAGAGCATGTCTTTTTTGGGTGGAGATAAGGGTGAAGATGTTTATCTTCCTCTACTGACTGGCTATACAATTTCAAGTTTAGGCTAAAAGGTCTGACTTTCAGATGGCTGACAGTGTGTTAGAACTCTCCCACCAAAGGAGCACCACTTCAACTGAAATTAAAGATATCACACAGTTCCAATGTTCATTTTTTCTTTCTCTGCTTGTAAGGAGATGATGTGAAAAGCTGTAACTTTGAGGGCTCTGGTGTGAGGCAGCTGGATCAGCTGTGCTCCACAGAGGGTCGCGTTCTCCAGGGCTGGCTGCCTGGAAAGCTGCCACTGCAGAAAGCCAACCTCCACCAGTCTCTTCTCCTCTGAGCAGTTACTGAACATGGAAAATGAAACTGAAATCTTGTTCCTTTTGGTTAGATGAATTTCCTGATAGGTGTCAGGAAATGTCTGAAATCTAAAGTAAACTGTTGGCCTTTCTTTCCTCGTAGTTTTCATAACGAACTGTAGCAGACAAGAATATTGAAATATTTTTATAATTTCTTTTCTTTCTTTCAGTTCCCACAGGAATTCACATAGAAACCAGGCCAAAAATTGATTCGAACAAGACTTCCTGTTCTTTCCGTGTTGGGTGGCAGGCATTAAATTGTGCAAAGTAGCTCATATTTGATTCTGTATCTACCTGAATTTAGTTAAATTTTGAGTCATGCATGCCAGAGTCTTAAACACAGCGGTTTGTTTAATCCTAAATTAAGGCAGGCTGGCAAGGTTGAACTCAAGAAAAGCAAACTGATTCTCGTGACTTGCTGTAGACATGTCCACAGAAATCCATCCAACCTGTGTCAGGATTCACCTAATGAATTCTAACACCCATTCAGGTATATGGGATAAAAATAATTCAAAATGAAGAGTCAATAAAATAATATTTTGATTGCTAGTTAAAAATAGCACCTCTCTCAACTGGAAGCTATTTTTTTGATGGGAGGAATGGATAGAGCAAAAGTCAAAAGGAGAAATTTTTCAGGGTGAAATATAATTATTCCATCCATTTTTACGCCATGAAAATGAAGATTAGCAACATGCACACCAGTTGTGCCTTTACACTTCTTTTCTGGAGTGGACAAGATGTGATCAAAGGAAGAGAGAAGAACAGGAATGGTATGAACCATGCTTCTGTCAAATTCTAAGGTTATCCTCTTGAGAATATCTGTCTTTGTCTTATTTAAAAAAAAAAAAAACACAACACAATAAAAATCCCAACCAAAAAAAAAATCAAGTAAGTACTCAAAGTTATCTTTCAGAGTTTTGTTTTATTCTACAAAACTTTAGTCTTCTTTATAAGATGAGACAGTATTACATTTTTAAAAACTCTCTGACAGGACATTAATATAAAGTTGTAGTTTTCAATTCTACATTTCAAATTTAATATATTAAAATTATATAATCTTTTTGGTTTTGAATCCTTCCTAACTTCAGAGGAATACACCTAATGAGAAAGAATGGTTTTAATTAGTTTCAATAGCGCTGGAATTTATATATAGCTTTAGTGTATGAAGATTGCATTGAAGTTCCCTGAACATAAAAGCAAAATCATGAGGTAGAAAATACAGATTAAAAATAAAAGTATCTGTGTACATGACTGATTTTTTTTTCTGTTAGCATCAATGGTGTTTCAAATTTGAGTATTTTCATATTAGTTGAGCTCACTTAAAAATGCATGAAATTAAAGAGTAAGATAAGACTGATTTTTTTTTCAAATGATCCTCTGAAGAAAAAATTATGATGATAACCCATCATTGAGCAAACCTCATACTCCTAGAGGGGGGAAAAAAAGGTCAAATCCAGGTTTTCACAATGTATAGGAAAGGAAAGTCTATCTGACCTGGTCAAATATCTTTTTGATATCTAAGAAGTGGATCAGTGACTTTAACTACATCAAGGTGGACAAGTGGATTTAATTTTATTTTGCTTTCATCATTATCAGAAAAGTTTCACCATTTAATAAAAACACTGTGATCTCATTTTATTATTTCCAGGACCTACTCCTTATCTACTGGCCAAATTTAGGGGCTGAGTTTGAAACCTGCTTTCAAGTGAAAAAATTGGCTAGCATATCTAGCTGCATAGAATGTTTGCAAGTGTTCATATATATCCTAGGCTTCCTGGCTGCTGTCTAGGAAATCCTGTCATTATTTGTCTGTTTTATCTTTGCCTACAGATGCTCTGAATGGTAGAGTGTTACTACATTCTGAAGAAAGAGTCTTTAGGAAGTGCAATCTATGTAACATAACTTTGAGGGCTATTGAAGTTTTTAAAGATGGAGGATATTGTAAAATAAAAACAAGCATTACCAAAGAGACTTCAAAGACTAAATGATAACTGTTTATTTTTTTTCCTGATGACAACTTGATATTAGATCTGATCTTCAAGCAGCCCATCCATACAGATCTGCTCTTTACCATAGTGGCTGCAACTATTGTTGTGCCTGTTACTGTGTTGTTGTTATCAACTAGAATTAAAATCTAAAACTCCATAACAAATGCAAGTTCTAGAGAAGCCTGCAGTTATTTGTATATTTTCTGAATTTATTATTGTTGGTCACAAAATAGAACGGTCAAACTTCCTCTCATAGTCCAGTAATTGCAGCAGTCTCTTAGAAAACAAAAAATGTGGCTTAAAATCATTTCTCTACCAAAGCTTTGAATGTGAGTCTCAAGGTGGGTGTTTCAAACACTGTAGCTGGAAGGACCAGTCTATCTCCTTGTTTCAGTCTGAGCATAAGTGATGGGGTTTAGTTGCTTATTGCCAGAGGCTCTGAAACCAAGCAGACACCAGACTGTTTCCCTGTTGCACAGAGCTATCCAAGTATTTCTTACAATTGTTTTAGTGGCAGAAGGTTGTAGTAACAAAAAATTCACAGCAATGACCCAGGCTGTCTGTCCTGCCTCAGGAATATTGCAGACTGTCCCAACTGGGCAGCTGAGTGGTTTAGTTCTGATGGTTTGTAGCAACACCAGAAACATCACATAAAGGTAGTTCATACAGATACAGATGTAGATATGCTTGTGTGTGTGCATATATACATAAATACACACTTTTGTACACACACACACGTATACATATATCTATATATATCTTAAAGGAGGGAGCACTAACTACCTCTGATAATCTGTCTGGAGAGTATCCCCACAATGTTCAGCTGTGTTCTGTGCCTGATCTAGATGCACTGTGTTCAGGGTCCCTTTCCAGGACTACAGCTGTTACACACGTTCAGTTCAGAATGGAGTAGAAACATGGGTGTTATGACACGTTGGATGTTTCTGTTTGTGGTAGGAGTTAGATGAGAGGATCTTCAAAGGTCCCTTCCAATTCAAGCCATTCTATGATTGATCCTATTCTCCACCCATTAAGCAATTTGAAATGTGAAAGTCAGGGCTAAAATAGAAACATGGAGAAAGTTTACATCTCCTGCCAAGAGGTTAAATCAGTTACCCAAATTTGGTTCATATTGAATTCAAGGATCTTCTCGCCACATAGGGTGTGATAGTACTGTGATGCTGCCTGATACACAATACCACATCTTGATGTCAAGGCATTCATTCCAGTAATCTTTGCTTCACATGAGGGCTCTCTTACCTTTCTGACACACACAGTTCTTCCAAGTGAATTAAATCTGGATTGAGGATGCCTCACTGAGGACACACTCTTCTCATACCAGAGACTAGAGTTTCAAACTTGGGCTGGGGATTCCCAGAGGCATCACTTTTTTCCATGTCAATATAAAAGTAAAATTCTCTTTGTTGGTCAAAAGAAAGGTTTTCAAAGGTGAAAATGTCAATTATTTATCTAACTCCAAGTGAACATCTGCCCTTGAAGTGCCTTGTTTTGTAACATTTTCCATTAACAAAAATTAAAAGACCACATAAAACATTTTATTCCTTGTAGTTTCTTTAATATACTGAATATGTGAAGGCTCTTTTGTCAGTGGGAACTATTTCCAGTGGTCTTATAAGGAATAACTAAGTAACCATCAAGACCAAGGCAGAGACATCCTAAATAACTTAAATCTTCTGCACATTTTATGGGATGCCAGAACTTTGGTTTTAAGAGAGAGGACCACTGTCAGACTGAGAGAAGACTTTGACAGCAAATTGATAGATCATCACACTTGCACAGTCTGTTCTCCCTGTTGACAGAAGTATTTTAGTCTTCTGAGGTGCTGCTATATAATGCAACTGCCTTACTGCTGAATATACCAGCAATTCTACACTCATTTTCCGAATTTCAGCACTTCAGCTATATTTCAGGGTTTTCCAAAGGGTAGTGTTATATGCACTGTAAGCCACAAGTGTTCTATAATCTTATGAGTTACATGAGGAATGTTGGTCTCTACATGTCCATACACAACTTACTTATCTTTGCCCTTGTATGTCTTTGAGTTTTGATATAGAAAGCATTTTGTCTCTGAGTAAATATATCATAGAGTTAGGAAAATTCTAACCATTTCAGATGCTATTATAGTCAGTTTTCCAAAGAAGAATAAAGTCCCAAAAGATGCTACTGGCTTCAGGACTATATTTTGTGTTGCTTGGATATTGTTTTTTGGAATAAAAGTTGCTGCTAATAACAAAGCAGTGTTTCTTCTCAGCCTTTAGTGATTCTTCATAAACATCTAGGAAGAAGCCTGGGGAACACATTTGCCATTTTTTGAGGCTTGTGTATAAAATAAAAAATGTTGTGATTATAGTTTTTTTCTTTGTTTAATGAGTGCCTTGTGACTCCCTGAATACATTCACTAATCCCAGCAAATGCCTAAGCAACTCGATCAACTCCATATCCTCTTGCTTTGTAACTTTCCTTCCATGACTTGCTTCAACTCAAAAGGGGAGACACATAGGAAAAGATCCCCATCTATCATTCATCTGTCAATATAAAGAATGTAGCATAGCAAGGATTAAATATATTAAACAGTGCAATCTTCAAAAGTGACAGAGTCACCTTGACAGCATAATTCTGAAACTGGCCCTTTGCATTAACGGACCATCCAGAGCACAAATTTCTCTTTGAATACCCTGCACTGATTTTCCTGTTGTCCACAACAAATGCTGCTACTTAGTGCTTATACGTGTATGCCTTTTACTTCTGCCTTCATCCTATTTAACTGGGAAACATTTCCAGGTCAACAGTTGGCAACCAGTTCCTCATTCAGGCTGTGTGATGCTCTCTGATATTACCTATTAGTGCTGAATTGTTTTTGATTTTGTATTAAGCTTTGTGTCTTTATCTGCTATATATTGGCATTAGGATCCAATTCTATAAGAATTATGAAATTTAGTGTTAGATTTAGGAGAGTGTTTAATACCTCATCTGACTTTAGGCTCATTAGTTCTAAGCATTGAAGTGCTCATCAGGAGCTGTAGTGATAAGGAGCAATAGGCATAAACTGAAAGGAGGAAAAATTATGTTAGACATATGGAAGAAATTCTTTACTCTGGGGGTTGTGAGATACTGAAACAGGTTACCTGGGGAGGTTGTGGATGCCCAGCTCTGGCAGCGTTCAAAGTCATGTTGGATAAGGCCTTGAGCGACCAGGTCTGGTGGGACATGCCCATGTCCATGGCAGAGCAGGTTGGGTTTAGATGGTCTTTCAGGTCACTTCAAACCCTGAACATTCCATAAGTCTATGATCCTTTAAGAAGAGCTAAGATTATATATATAACATATTATACATTTGTATAATGTGTACCTTACTCAGTGTGTGTAATTAAATCAATAACACATATGAGTAATTGCCTGTTGTATTGAGCAGAAGCAAATCCGATTAGAATCATCTATCTCTGAGACTAAAATGAGTTGTTCTTTCATTTATTATCTGTTATTGATAAAATACAGTTTTTCCATACTAACATAAGGATTTTCTGTAGATAGTGAAGAATATCAAAATCACGCATAATAATTAGAACTGGCATTTTACTGTTCAAACTGGCAGGACAAATTTGAAGTGCAGTTATCAGTAAGGAATTTAGCAGCAAGGAATAAATATTTGAGGCCATGAAGTACTTCAGTCGATCTTGTGCAGAAAATCACACTCGGAAAAGCCACTGTCCATAAAAGAGACAGAGGAGTCCTGCAATTTTATTTGAATAAAGGGAGAGAGAGTCCATACCCCCCAAGGGGTTTTCCCTCAAGATTCTGGAGAATGCAACCTCCTTTTATGCTAAACTGGCTGCAAGTTGCCCTCTTCCTTTCCCCACTGGCTGAGGTAGTAGGAATGTACAGATTTCTGAACTGCTTATGAGTATTCCTCCCTTGAATCTGTCCTGTTCTTCCGAAGTTCAGATGTTCAAGCTATCTGCGTTATGCAATAGACTTTGTGCAGATCAGTTTGTCTATTACCCTAAAGTTCAGGAGTCAAACTCTGGGTTCTGTAACAAACTTATGCAGCTTGAGGTTGGTAGAGACATTAAGACCCATTTCAAAAAACTTTAACACCCATTTCTCCTAAAGATCTCCCATCGAGTTTTTTTGTAAAGACATTAGCACCCATCTTTCTTATCAGTCTTGAGTCACATACCAAATCTTGGAACACTTTCTTTACACATTACAGCCAAAATCACAGTTGTAGTTGATGTCACTCTGCTAGATAAATGTGCTGAAATTTCATTCTTACTATTTTATCTAGTGAGATTTGTTTTTTAGGAATCTAATTCAAAGAGAAGTGAACATTTGAAATATGCCCTTCTTTCCCACCGTTATGACTATAATTGATGTAGATTGAATTAGAGCTCCAAGCATTCTCACTCTCCTGTTGTGATATGAACATTTAACAAAGTTACAAAGTGTCCAATGTCACTATTGGACACTAAGTGAACGACATGTATGCAGTTAAGTCATCAGGGCAAAAGGAGAGCATTTATTTCTTGACCTCGATTTATATAGATTTTGGACATTGACTAGGGATTGGAGGATAAAGGTTGCTACCTCCAGCCACACTGGTCAAACTAGTAGTTCATCAAATTTCTCCTCCCCAAGAGGAATGTCAACAAGAAGACAGTTATAATAATAATACATTGTTTATGTGAAAATTCGTGAGAAACTCTATTACAAAAATGTAACTACCAGAAAGCTGAAAAGAACTAAGCAACAACTACAGAATAATTTCATCTTGGTAGTAATATTAAAAATAAATCTGTTCTTTTTGTCAAGCGAGACCTTGATATCAAACAATGAGAATGTGGTAAGTGACTGACCAGAACAGCAGGGTACTACCCCTTAACAATGTATTAAAGACAGAAAATGCAGTGCTAAAAATTGTGTTATGGTGGCCAAAATATTGTTTAGAAGAGACAGAAGCAAAGGTTCTATAAGAAAACTCAGAAGACCTTTGCAACTTCGCTTGAATCCAGAACAATACTCAACCTCATAAATAAGAGTAAAATATATTTCTCATTGTGATCACAAGTACTGACAGAGGGTATAGCACAGGATTCAAGGTACATGTTTGTCTTGATGTAATGTAAAATGACTCACATTAGACTCATATGAAAAGCAAGAGGAAAATTAACTCCCTTTGTTGTTTTGAATGTTGGTGTTGGGTCACTCTCCAACACTGTACACTGGGGTTTTTTTTTCCTCTTTGATCTAGATTTAGCTTCTATTAAAGATAACATAAATCAGTGAAAACTGGATCAGGCCAGAGTGTTATTAGCACCAAATTTCCTCCTTCATTTGCAGCTTCCATCATGTGCATGCTGAATGTTTCCTCATCACTTTGCAATTTGAGGGCACCTATTTGTTAATTTGGTCCCCAGATGCTGTTTCAGGATGTTTTTGCTGTTTCATGCAGCCTGTCAATTCAGAGATGCTCAGACTACATTTTGGCCTCTAAGGAGCTGAAGGAGCCCCAGGAAGCTGTGGAGGTTCAGAAACAGAAGAAAGCCTGAGGGCAGGGAGGGTGGTTTCTGGGCAAGCTGGAGGCAGCCAAAGGATGTGGTTTTGTGGATGGAAAACAAGCTGGATGGAGCTCAGGAGATGGTCTGCCATAAAGAGGTCTGACAAGATCCAGGGCCATGGCTAGCGATTGTGCTTTAGTTTTGATGCTGTTGCAAATTTAGGCATACATGTCGATGGTGTTGTATCAAACGAGCTGATTAGTAAAACAAAAGGGAGAAATAGTAGCAAAGTGTTTCAGGGAATAATAAGGAGAATAAGTTAGCCCAAAATATTTCTGAAACAGAAATCAGGCTTTTTTCAATCTCAGAAAATAGAATAAAATCACTGTTTGAATTTGTTTTGTGATAGAATGATCAAGTGAAAGGAATCCTATGCAGAAACTGAAATAGAACTTAAAAAATTTACAGGTTCTGCATCTAAAAAATGCTGTATCAAAAGCAAGCTAACTCTTCCAACAACAGGATAATTTCCCTATGCCTTGGTTTAAGCAATAAACACACACTTTCTCCCTCCTTTTTATGTACTGAAGCTGCCTGGCTCTCTTAAAATTCTGGTTTCAACAGTTTAAACAATAGAGCAACATATTTTCTTTAGAAAAGACATAAAACATTAAAAAGAAATGAAAGCAGTAAAAAATGAACAGGATTTGTAGTGTCCACTTTTGGCCATCTGCATTAATTGCATGTGTGTGTATTAAAATCAATTAAACGAAAGCATGCCTTCCTTCCAACACAGAAAATAATTAGGTAATATATTAAAAGTAGATAACCTTGTTTGCCTCCCACACAGCCTTTCTTCATCATTCTTAATAGCCAACATCTAGCTATTGATCAGTTCAATTTAAGTGCTACCAAGGTAAATGTCGTACTACTTTGAACTGATGAAAGAATTGAACAAAGACAATCATAGTAATTGCGGCATGTTGAGGAATGTAGATTGCAAGAACTGAATACAAAAAATGCTTAATGCAAGATTTTCTTTCATATAAAATATTACAAAAGAAAGAAAACACAGGTAGAGGGCAGTCAGAGAAATTTAGTTTAACTTAAGGCAGATCACTCTCATCTCTTTCATTCTGCCTTTGTAGTAAAGACTGCAATTTCATTCTAAATCAATACGTTTTCTCAGGCAACATGATTCTATTATAAATCATCATTTGTACGATGTGTTTCTGCTAATAAATCTGCAGCTAGAAGGGATAAAAAGGAAACTGGTTAACAATAAACTGTGCTGTTAAACTAGGACAGAAACAATTTAAAACACAAGGTTATCACTGAAGCCTCTATCAACAATATGCTCTCAATGTCAACTGTTGTGGAGTTAAATGTACTTTCTCTTGCAAATAGCTGTCAATAAAGTTAAAGATGATGCTCAAGACAATGAAAATGTTGAACACAAACTATTCATAAAACTATGTGGGTTAATATATGTAATTTAACTGCAAACCTGACCAACAGCATTTTGAGCAGATTTTTCAACAACTTCATGCAGCAAGGCAAAATTTGACACAAATACATATTTTGTGGCTTGGATGCAAACCTAAGGAACTGATTATCCAATAGACTAAAAATTTCCTTTGAAACCTTAAGGATGTATGCTCAATATAATTTGTTCAAAAGCTAAAAACACCTAACTGGGAAAAACAAACAAACAAAAAAAAAATAAACAAAAAAAGAAAAAAAGCTTCTGCTAGTATAAACTATTGAAAGTCCATGGATTCGGGAGGTTTGGGAATTACACATTTCTGTTTGAAACAGATAAAGTGCTTTTAAACATGTTTCCATCCTGACAATTTTCTCTGTGTGACATCATCATACCTCCTCCCCCACCTAGGAACCTAAAATCAAATTGCTACATCCTAATTTAAGAAAAGGTTTATTTTAGAAAAGGCTAAATCCTAATTTAAGAAAAACACAACTGAAAACTGTCTTTTAGTGACATCTGAACTGCGATTTGGAGGTAAGAACAGAAAGAAATATCTGCCATTGACAGAAAGGTTCAGAAATCCACCAAACTGGAAGAGATTGATAAAAGTCCTCAGACTACACTAACTTCTCTTCTTGCCTTTGAAAACCACTCTTGTGGGCTAATGTGTCCCAAACAACTTTGCTCTACATCTCCTCTCCAAAATAAATTCCCTTTTTGACACTGCCCTTCCTGATTATTATTACCCTCACAATTTTGTGCTTCAAGAACTGTAAGCAAAATCATGCAATAATCATGTACACCACATCAAAAAATGTAACTTCTGAATAAATTCCATTTTCTATCAATTTCAGCATCTTTCAAACTTAAATTAGTGGAGACATTTCTTGCTTATGAATCTGAATAAACTTAGGAGGTTGTGGGTTTTTTTAAATCTTAAAGAAAGTCTTCTATTTTGGTCTTTTGATCCATCAGTAATACAAGAGTGCACATTATAAAGTGGGTTTTGTTTCAGAAAATACCAGATTCTGCTATATTTATTCATATGAGGGAACGGTATTGTGCAAGTAAACAGAATATATTCAATTTTCTTCATTAAGACTTCTTTTATGGTAGTCAATGAACAGAGCTCCTAGATTAATTTATTAGTGTTAAAACATCTATTCACATTTCTAGTTTGTTCAGACATTAGGAAAGCTCTGATACTTTTGTGTCTAATGTCACCATGTCTGCCTGAAAAATCTCTGTGTCAAGGAAGTTCTGTGCAGCCCCTACAAACAGTTTCTATTACTTTATTCAGGAACTGAACAACACAAGTCCAGTCCTGGGCCAAATATTTCTCTTACTTGATAAATTTGTTAATCACCTCTCACATCTTGTTGATTCAGCGTCAATCAAAGGCAATGCTACTGCTCGCATACTTGCAGCTGAATTGTAGCTCTAAGCATATGCATTAAGAGCTTTTTTGGATAGGTGCCAGAGTTGCTTGGGTCCTTGCCATGTCAGGCCCCTTGTGAATACATTTTTCTCACATGAACAGTGTTTTCAGGATCAGACTTGCATCTTCCAGCACATTGGCAGCTATGAAACAAGGCACAGGTGAGTAAGATCTCTCCTGTGATGAGAACATTTGACTTCTTGCTGTGTGCAACATTTAAGACTGGACCTACAGATATTTCAGGGTTCAAAGGTCAGTGAGACTGGAGAATTTATCCTCAAATGAGTACAAACCTCTGTGTTACCACTAAATATCTCTCAGACACAAAAGACAATGTATTTGAGCACTTAGAGGAAGAAGTAAGGCATAGAGATACAAAAATGAAGATAAAGGTTTGCAAAAAATACTTAAATTAATAATTTTAAAATTTTCTGGGTAAGATAATTTTTTAGGATATTATCTGATTAAATCTTTTCTTTAGACTATCCTATTGTGCCTGTTTTGTCAGTAAATTAAAAATGTATCAACTTTCCACAACCTTATCAGTATTTTATATTTTCTAAGTAATTTTTGAAGGCCTGGCAGCTTTGTGTGAGCTTTGGAGCAAACCAGCCCAGATCAGTTCTGCACCATATGTGCAGTGGGACTGCACTGTGCTCCTTGTGCCTATGGTGTACAGTCAGCAGCAAGACTGATACTCCACAGAGCTGCTCTACACATGCTCCTCAGAGACACCCAGGACACAGCAGATGGATTTAGTGCCATGCTCAAACATTTAGCCATGTCAGGTATACCCAGCCACTAGCTCTATATATTTTGGGAATTGCATCCATGGGTAATGATGTGTAAATTATGCATAAATAATGGGACAATTAAATCTAAGGTTTCAGATCTGAACCCTGAGGAACAGGGTCTTTGAGCTTCTAGCAAAATATCCTTTCATGTATATATTCCCCTAATGCAATCTGCAAACTTAAGGCTGTTTTATATGGACAAAGGTAGGGAGATTGCCTTTGGTGCTGTAGTGGGTAGTACAAGCCATTCATTTTGTTGGTGGAAGAAGAGCTCAACTTAGGCTCCCCCTGAGGCATGAATATCACACTCTCTTGGAGAAAAGGCCCATGTGACATGAAAAATGCAGAAGACATGCCTTTGGGGTTTGAATGATTACTGAAGAAAAAGAATATTATCATCTTAACAAATATCCTCCTCTTAGTATGCTCAACTTCTAGTCAAAATGGAATATCTTGTAAAATATTTAAACTGCATTCTTTCAGTTGAGGGAGTGATGCTTGACTATTAATTCATTAATTAAGAGACAGGAATGGCATGGCAATAACTTAATGAAATAAGATTTATTTTTAGAAAAGGTGACTATAACTAAGGCAGTTGCATATCTTACAGTTTAGAAACACAAATTTATGCGAATATTGACTGTAATCTTTTTATAAACCATGAAGTATATATTAAGTTATTTTGCCTACAAAATTGTAAGCATTTTTTTCAAGCCAAGACTCCTCAGTGTGCTTTGGACTGATAGGATTCCCTGTTTGTTCTACTTGCTCATAAAAAGTTAACCATGCGAGTGCATAATGCTTATACTTTACAATACAACGTATTCAAGGAAGCAAAAGCATTGGAAGGCTCTGAAGTTGGAAAAATAACATCTCACAATAGTCTAATTTTTTATCTATTAGCAAAAGTTTAGTTTTAGTTACAGTGGTGTAAGAAATGTCTTATATATATATACACACACAGAGGATCGAAAAGAGGACTGAACACAGTACATTTCTTTTTCAGCAAATTATTCACTGGCTTCAATGTGCTGTTGCAAAAGTTCAAAAGATACATTTGTATTATAAGTGCATCTGTGTGTTCATAGAGTGAGTGTAGTGTATAAAATTTATTGCTTCAGACACCATCCAGATATGCAGTGGTGACATTTCCTCCTCCCAGAGGTAAATTCAAATCTCAAGTGAATGAGAGGAAGTCAGGGCTGCCTGGCAAATGCTCTGTCTCAGGCCATACAGTAAATGTGCCACTTTGAAGCTCACCTAAGCTTCCTTCTTCACTATATCTGTATTTCTGCTGTCTGCTCAAATGGGTGTTTAACAGACTGTGAATCCTGGGAATGAAGGCTTACTGTAAAAATAAAATAAAAGGGTTAAGGTACAGTACTAGCATGTGTTAGACACCAACAACTTATTTAGGAGTCTGAGCTCTGAGTCTACATCCTCTGTGCTAGGAAATTGGTGTTCCTTCACAACTGGAGCTAATACCTTTGGCAGAGCAGCAGCAAATTGAGTGGATATGAAGTATTCAGACCCTCTTTCTAGTCATCTTTCACCAGGACAGAAACCTGTTGGGAAGGTAACGTGACAAAGTCTACCCTGCTTCTCTTCCTGGCCTGTAGAGAACAGTGGCATCTCATTCATGTCAATGGGGCAACCCTTCTGAAGGTCTGATCTGAAATTTGTATTCGATTTTTGATGATTATTTAATCTGATTTCTGAAAATCATGGTCACATACAATATTAATCATGGTGGGGGAAGGGAGGGGTTTTAACTGTCAAAAGAAAACTTATATTTGAAACCCCTCAAATTTGTTTCAGCACTTTAAGCAAGTCCATTTTATCCTGGTCATCCCTAGAATCAAGGCTGCTTTCCAGGAAATCTCTGCTTTACTAGCAATGACATCCCACATATTTTTAATCAACTTTCAAGGTCAGAACTGAAGTAGAACAAAGCTTCAACAAGCATTAATTAAATATTATTAATTTATTCTACAAAAACTGTTCTCCAGTTTCATGCAGATTAACCACAATGAAGGAGCCTCCCTGACAGGCACTGGTCCTCTACTCTATTCTCTTATTTTCTCTTTCTGTTGTAAGACACCCAATAGAGAGGGGTCTAAGCCACAATCATGAATCCAAACACTCCCTAGTTTGGGGTGATCTTGGATTCAAACCAAGATTTGCAGCTGGGACCCATCTGTAGTTATAGCACAATATCAAATAAGTCTGCAGTGGTGTAAATTGGCACAGATTCATGGACTTCAAAGGAAGCATGCCAGCTTGCAGGAGCAGAGAGTATGGATAATCCTACCTCTGTGAAGAAAGCAATAAAAGGGTTTGGGGAAATAAAAGTTGATAGAATAATTATGAAAATCCAGATCAAACTGAGAAACAAAATGCCTTGAAAGTTAGAAATGTAGTGTTATGCAGAGGTACATACATGTTCGAGATACATCACAAGGATACTTGGCCTAGTCTGCCATTATTTGTGTTGCATTTTATGTCCTCAGGAAGCAAAGAATCCATCAATTCTCATACTGAATTTCTCCCAAAATTATTGCTTTAACCATTATCTTCCTTTAAGTAAGAAAAAAATGGTCCAAAGCTTTGAGAATCCATCAATAGCATTTAATCTCCAGATAATAGTTTGGTCACAGTTTCATTTGCAGAGCTGGGGTGCATGTCACTCACCGTGTCCCATTCCTGTCATGAGGCATCACAACACTCAGCAATTCTCATTCTTCGTGCAGTTTTGAAAATATTAACTAACCTAAAAAATTCTTATAAAGAAGGTGGATTGTCATATCCACATTTTTGGAGTCACCAATTCTGAATAAGAAGAAATAATTTCAATGAATATAGAGAAACAAAAAGATGCCCATCAGGTATGGTACTCAGATGTTTTGTCTTACCTCTTCTGATATCACTAAATTATTTTCTTATTGAAGATGGAGATGTTTAATTATTTGATCTTAACATCCTGCATTTAGATTTGGAACATTAAAAATATTTACCAGGATTTTATAACAGAACTCAGTCTAAAGGAGACTGTGTGTAATTTTCACTCATGATATTTTGCCATGTTGTTTGTCATGTGTTGTTTGAAAGGAATAGGCATGCCATGACTGTCTCACTCGTCTTTTAGGGCATGCTTGGATAAGCATTATTTCTTATTTCTGCAGAAGTCCCTTCGTAAAATTCATTGATATAAATTAATAATTAATATAAATTAAGTTACTTTATTATAAACAAGCCACTGTGTTTTTAACAGTCTTCTTAAAGTCCTGTAAAATATTTTAATCATGTCTTAAATATTTTTATCCTATTTTGTAAATTTTAATTTCAATTAAAAGTAAGGAAGACAACAACAAAAAACCAAAACATAAAGGCCAAAGAGTCCTTTGGAGTCCCATTAAATCAAGCAAGGGGCATAGAGTGCAAATATAAGAAGTAGCTATATTAAGTCTGACAGATTCTTTTTTTTTTCTCAAGTGTTGTTTTTAGAACTTTGTTAAAAATGAGCTCTCTTATTTTCTCAGTTAAATGTTGCCAGTTTGGTTCTTTCCATTACTTTTTTCCTATAAATTCCACCTGGCTGCCATCCTCCTGCCTGGACCATTGATGTGCTCTGATGCACAGCAAAGTTCACATGCAGCAGGGATGCCTTGAAAAAGACTGATGCCTGCTGCTCCAAAGTATCAGCAGGGGTTGCATCCCAAACCACAGCTTCCACACACTCATTTCCTTCAGGACAATACCAGCCACCACATGAATGCAGCAGCATTTTGGAAATAAATAATTTGGAATATTTGGATATTTGAAAATAAATAAATACTTTGCTGTGTAAACAGCAAAGAGATCTGTGTCCAGGTGCCTGCATACTCATGGCTGAGAGGAGGAACTGTCTAGAGAATTATTTAAAGTTCAACTTGGATTAAAGGTTTCACCCAATCACTGCACTGATATTTAGAAGACAATTGCTGCTTGGAGATCACAGAGTTGTGTGCTGGCGAGCATCAGTAAAAGCAGGCAAAATAAGCATTTCATACAAGTCAGTTACAACCTTTCCCTTGTCATAGAACTGCCAGTTGATCTAATTCAGCAGAGACAATGAAAATGCAAAGCTGGCACCACAGATCTATGACAATATACACCATAGCCTACGTGTCATCTCCTCTGCCTTTATAAAGGCTTGATCTGAAGCATTAAAGCCTTAGCAAGAACTGGTTTGGGCAAAGAGGAGGATAACTTATACTTCTTGAAATGTCATTTTGCTGTGAACAAAGTAAATTTTAAAAAATCATAAATGATACACTCATATTCTATATATGATTTGAAAAAATATGTAAAGCTTCTGTTGAACTATTGACCTGTGTCCCAAACACTCCTTGAAATATGGAGATTACTTCATCTATTCATTCCTCTTAAGTATATCCATATGGCAGCATAGATAACCTCTGTGCACCTGCTAGAAACATGGCTTTTTAGGTTACTCTTTGCCTTTTACTTTCCTGGGTAGATATCTGAGCTGTGTGCAATGCATGCATGGGCATGAAAAAGAGCTCCAGGCTGCAGTCCTGTGACAAAAGGACTCAACAAGTAAGAAAAATAAGCATTTCTTCTTTTCTGGCTTAAAGCAAACTGCACAGGCCACAGCCCATGGAGGCAAGGCTGGGTAGAGAAAGGTGAACTTGTTTTCTTCCCTTCTTGTATATCATCTAGCAAGGGCTGAATACACACACGCAAACATACACAGAAAAAAAAGGACTGGTGAGATTAATAACCCATAGCTGGAACAATTTTAGGTGCTAAATTTTAGGTTCTAAAAATTTTGTTTAGAAACAAATACAGGATTTTTGTATTTCCAAAGAGACTTAGATATCTACTCATTTCTTTATCTGCTAGAAGTGCAGACCCTTAGAAATTCTCATATAATCCTGCCTACAAATTTGTGAGCAAAGTACAGACACCAGAGTAGAGTCTACTCTAGAAGCAAAAGAACTCTAGAAGCACTATGCTCTATTGAGGCTGTTACAGTGGGAGCATTCCTAGGTCTGATGGTGGTCTTGATGAATTTACTTTTAGAATTCTTTGTAGCTGGGACTCGGTGCAGTGATAAACATGCAAGAAGCTGTTAAGTGAAATGGGTGGTTTGTAAGAACATGCCCCTGCAAAAAATAGGACTGCCCAGTTAAAGGAAATGGGTAATTCTGGAAGACTACTGGATTCACTGAGAGCACAGTCACAAAACAATTCCAATCTTTTTGGTAAATTATCTACGTAAAGCAGAAGTGGTGCCATATGACTGCTATATTAAGGAATAGAAAAAAGTGATGTGACTACAGGATTTGTTAGTCACCCAACTGATAGGCAGGGTTTAAGAAAACAAGCATTGAGAAGAAAGGAAAAAATTAAATTTTCAATGGATATGTAGAGATAGGTGATAGATAATTGCTAGGTAAACAGCTGTATACATTTAGATTGCAATATCTATTGATTTTGGGTACGTATTCTACCTTTGAAAAGACAGTTTTCTTAGAAAACTGTATGGGTCACAGCTACTTCTAAATCTCAGTTAAGCATGTGACACTAATTTACTGTGTCATGCTATGAGACATTTTTAGTTAAACTGGAGAAAATAGGGATCACAACAGGACAACCAACTTTTAGTGCTGACATGAAAACTAAGTGTTAGTGTAAAGTGTTTTACATCGGGAGGTTCCTACTCCTCTTCCCAGACATGGATTTTTGGTGCTGATTTAGTGTGCATTTTTTAATGCACTTGGTAAAAAAATAGTTGGTGTGGTGCTGATATGTCCTAGTGATACAGGGTTGGGAGGGAATATGGCTCTAAAGGATGGCTAGGATGGAACACACAGGAAGAACCAGGTGACGTTGTAGGCTCGAGTAATTGAAATTCAATACTGCAAAATGCAAGGTCATGCACTTACGGACTAATAACAAAAGCTTCTGCTACAGACTAAGAGCTCATTTGTTAGAAATGACTGAGGAAGAGGAAAACCTGGGCATATTAACAAGTCACAGGATAACTATTAACTATTGAAGTAATGTACTTGCAAAAAAACAATCTTGACAGGAGCAGTATTTCTAGTGTGGATTAGAAAACAGGTTCATGCAGTAGGAAACTGACTCCAGTTCAAAGACAGTGCCAATATAAAAAACAGTGGTACACACAACTTCAGTTTAAAATTCAAATATACTTGAAATCAGTAGAGCAGTGAAGTGGTCAAAAAAATTTCTGTCAGTAGCAGGATCGGCTGAGATGGAAATTGACCAAATAATGAAAAAACTTACCTAATATGTATATGTAAGGTCATTTGTAATATGAGGAACTAGACCTGAAAGCCCAGCAAGCCTGTTCCAGCCTTCTGCTCAGAAGGATTTCTTTTTCTGCTCTCATGAGGCCTGCAGTAGCTGTTTCCCTTCCTGTGCTCCCCAGAAGGGCTCACTGGTGTAACATGATGCAGACCTCCATGGCTCTGTGCCCAGCTCTCTCCCTGGACAAACCCAGAGTTCTCTCTGGTAGCTGCAGCCAGGAGGCTCAGTGCCACAGAGACACAGACTCACAGTGTGACAGAGAGGGAAGGGTCCTAATGCAGGAGGAATCCTCGGCATGTAGGATGCAGATGGACACACTTCCCCCACAGCTGGAAAAAATATTCTCTTTTGCAAAGTGCTTGCAAAGGTGTGAATCAGACATCTCTGCTGACTACTTTACATATGTACTTAGTTTCCAAGTGATTTGTAGCATCAAAACAATTATAATTTTGTATTTAGAGGATTTTGGTCCCTGATAAAATTATTTTCAGAGCAACACTTTTGTGCTGTTTTCAGTTTCCATTTCTTCTTCATATTTACCATATGCAGCTTGTTTGAAAAGTTGTTAGTATAGAAAATTGGATATGTTGTTGAAGATATTTATTTTTCTGCAAAGTAATAAGTATTCATTGGGTATAAGCATATAGACCTAATACACTTGAATAAGTAATGAGTTTTCATGGGATTAAATGGATAAGGAAGTGCTGTTCAGAGTAGGAGACTTAAAGTCATGATGTGAAGATTGACAAACACCAGCAAAATAAAAGTGATTCCTCTGGTATGGGGAAACGTTAGATGCTAGACATTGTTAAACATGAATGTGCTGCCAAGGAGTTCAGTGTGAGGATTGGTTTATATGTCTCCAAAGGCAGTTTGTTAGGAAGTGACTGGGGGGATTAGTGAAAGGATATGAAACATTTTAGCTGTAAGTCACTAATTCAAATCCTCTCCAAGGCAGAAGTGAATAAAGACCTAAAGCATGGAATTGGTGGAGCTGGTGCTATGGCTGCTCTTAAAGTTATGTATGTGCTTAACAGCTTTGTTGGACAGAGGCTGCAAAGTCAATGTTATTTGTTGGCCCATGTGAAATAAGCTGATGTCCCTGATTCAATCCCACTAAGTCAGCACCAAAGGATTAAACAGCAATGAAGTGCTTTTGCACATCTGGTACTTCTCCCGCTGGAGCATGGCTGAGTGACAGGCAGGGGAAAGCCATACCTGCCTTGGGTAGCGAGGATTTTAGTCTCTAGTGCTGTAAATCTGGCACCTGTCACAAGCACTAAAGCTCACATTACATAGGACAAACCTGGGGCTTTGTTTCTTCTTAAATGTTTTTGCAGCTACATCTAATCAATATAGTCTTCTCTTTGTTGTAGGAAGAAGTAGTAATTAACTTTCTGTCTAACACAAGCACCTTCCCAAGCTGGCATAGAATTCTGAAGGAAAAAAAAAGCATTTTGCCTAAACTAATCAGCGTCTTTTGCCAGACTCATACAATTATGGAGAGTACAAAAAAAGTATCAATGCTGCATATCTTCATTTTATTACAGGGAAACATTAAGGCAGTCACAGAAAGTCCAGAGAGACCTTGGTCAAGCATACATCAAGGTAACACTTTCAGGATTACATGGGTGGAAATAGGTACTCATTGCAGGATTAAAGAGCAATGTCACAGTTTTGTGATTTGCCTCTGGAGAAGGAAAGGAGATCAAGAGCTTTTATCGTGTTCAGGTGCAAGCCACAGGAAATTAGGCTTGCTTTATAGACCATGATTTCCTGACTACACAAGCATAACAATAATTAGAAATCTTGCAGAGAAGATTATATACTGCAAATACAGTTGTTTACCTCAAGGTTCCTACTGTGAGATGAGTTTTCCAATACCATTAGTTATACTGTATATTTTCCATAGATGAAACAGGAAAAAAAAGTCTACGTATTATGAGACTTCTGAAGATGTATGGCTCATGAAGTAGATGTCATAGGGCAATAAAAGAAATTAATTGCCATAGAGGAGGTGGCAAAATCAGACTACAATTTACTGAAAGTTCAGAAAATAGTGTAATTTTATGGATATGATATTGGTATCTATCTATCTGTATGTATCTATATGTTACTTGTACCTATACTCCATTTTCTGTCGCTTTTTGATTGAGAAGTTCATGCAGATCAGAGCCACCATAACATCTCAAACTCCTGCTGTCCTTGGAAGACAAAGCCAGAGAAATTTGAAAAAAAAAATCCTACCCAACTTAAAGAAGAAAATAAATATGTGAAATTAAACTTGGCTTACAAAAAGACTAGATATATAATGGATTTTAAGGTGATGTTATCTGACTTGGAAGCACCTGAAAAGCTTTTTAGTGACAACCAGAATAATTATTTAGAGGTGAAGACAATCTAACTTAAGATCTTGTGCTAATCGTTCATAGATAAGTGAAAGGTAGAAAAGCACATTTCCTTTTTAAATGGAAGCTACCAAAAGTTTATTGATGAACAAAACATCTATTTTCTGTACCTACCACACATGGATGTAATCAGATTTTCAACTACCACGTGATATTGTATTTAGAAAATCCACAAATTTAAAATCTCGTTACTGTAACATATCATGTCCAACACGTTTAAGACAGCTTGTCAGCTTTCCAAGTGTTGCATTTTAAGCTTGTTTTAGTTCAGCTGAGCCATTAGAATGTTCTAGAAATACACTGTGTGTATTATTTAGACACATGCCAACAGCAATAAGACACTTAAGCATAATTGACAGGTGCCTTATCATGCAATGAATGGCAAGGTGTATGTCAGACAGACTGTCTTCAACAAACTAAGCCATTGTACAGAGTAATGATGAGATTTCCACAGAATAAATGGCACAGTTGTATTAAAATTCTATCTGATTAGATTAATCAGTGACTTTGAATTGAGAAGGTAAGTTCTAATACCTTCCCTTTCTTTGATTAATACAGTGTTAGTTATTTATCAGCCTTTGTTTGATATTTCACAATGCAGATCTCATTACTCACTGTATTTTTCTTGGTTTTAATATTAATTATTAGTTAATCATGATATATATAAAATGGGATCAATTTCACCTTCTTTAATGATGTAATATCTATATATCCACTTGTGTCACCTCAGAGTTCATTACCACTCTCTGGAGGACAATTCCGACTCTCTGCTTAAGGTACCATTTTCTCAGGTGAAGCAACCTGAATGGTGCACTTTGATAGACCCCTAAATTTTAAACGGATAAAGTGAGATGAAGGCTACCCATAGGGACAGCTCTTTCATCCTTTGAAGGTGAAGATGAGATGACCTCTAGAAAAAGAACTCATTTAAACTCAGGTTTATAGAACAAGTCTAAAATAAATACTGGTACCTTCCAAACCACTGAGAGTTTCAGTACCATCTTCACTGGGGCCAGGAGATCACCCTTAGCCTTGGTACGAAAGGCCATCACACACTGCCATCTTTCCTGTTAGCAACATCATGTATGAAGAGAACTGGCTATTGTATCCATTACATTACCATGGAATCAAAATTTTGATCCCTTTTTGGCAACAGCAAATTACAATGAATATGGAAGATGGACTGCATGGTGGAATTAGCAGTGGTAAGGACTGAGACCTCCCTGAGCCTAGTGACTTTCATGTGCAGAACATCTACAGACAAAGCTACATTACTGATATTTAAAACTACCCAGAAAGTCTGCTGAACGCTGCATTACTGGATGACAATGAGAGAAAAACACAAGCTCTTGCAGTGGGAGTTAGTAGATGATATAAAGTTTCATGCTGGACTTGATTTAGACCTCAATTATATGGAGTAATGGTATGATGAAGAGTGAAAGTGATGCCACATGAACTCATAATTGAGATATGTAAAGAAATATGTCCTGTATATTGGAGTTGCATATTTTGTTTTCTTTTGATAACTCTGAAAGCAGTTTTGTATGCTTCCCAAGTAATAAAATCATTTTCACATGGTCAATACTGCAAGGTGAGAGGCTCAAAATTACTCTGGTGTATTTGCTTATTCCCTCTGCTGGAAGGGGATCTCTTTCAGTGAAAAATTAAAAGAATTTATGTGATTTTTTTAATCAATACTAAAATGATCTATGTTGTAGTGGAGATGGTAATCTTCAAGTGACCGACAGTAAGCAGCAGCCAGGTCAACCCTTTGACAGTTGCTCACAGATCCACAGTGGTACTTTCTTCATGACTTGGATTCCCAGAGGAGATTTTCAACCATCATGTGAAAAAGTCCTGGAAATATTGCACATTCAGGACTTGTTTTCCTGAGAAGCCATGAGTGGAAGTTTAAAAGTCATATGAACAGGAACTTCTCATTTTGGCTCTGTGCTGTGGAATGCTCAGCACCTAAAAAACGCTATTTAGCTCTTATGTCTAGGGAAATTATTCCTTTATGAAGAAAATTGTACATCAGATTCATTTTATGGAAATGAATGTGAAAATCTGAAAATTGGCATTTAAAATTTGCCTCCCTCATTCACTTCTGTCAGGAATTTTGTACCAGCAGTTTTGTGGGCTAGGAAAAAAGATAAGCACAGCTATTGTCACAAAGTAAGTTAACCTGAGGTCTGGTACATAATTATTGTCTTACATGTGTGGTTTATTGATATTTGTTTAAATTATTTTAATGTCATGAATTTTTATTCAGGTACAGTATATCAAATTCTGAATAGATTAAGTCTCAGCTAAGACAAAAGAACAGAATGATCAAAAGGAAGGAAGGATTATCCTATTGTCATCACTATTAGTGGTTTTATTCACTGGACAAAATTTGGTATCTTACAGTTTGTTCTATGTGGAGAGAGAAATAAATTATGAAGAAGACTTAAAAAAGCTGTACATAATCTGTTACCTCAAGTATGACAAATCTGAGCACAAATTTCACCATTCACAGTCATCATGGTTTTTAGACAGCTTTCTACTTAAAAACTCTTATCCTACATCCTTCATTGCAAGCATGGCCCTAGAGGCACAGAGCAGTTATCCTTCCAGCTGTGCCAACTCTCATCCCTTCCTCTGTCTGTGCACTTCTCTTTGCTTTTCAAAATCCAAACACATCTATTCAGGTAAGGATGATCCCTGAGCCACCTTACATTTGTCTCCAGATTGAACAGTGTTTTGTGTTTATGTTTTGTTCTTTGAGATTTCTATTGCTTCAGCTTCCTTCTCCTTTAACAGGGGTTAATGACTTTTCAATGTTATCTTAAATGAAAGGTAGTGGTTAAGCCTAATAGATCCCCTGAATTTTAATCAAAGCTATAAGAATGTTTTAAGACTTTCTGAAAGTAAGTTTAAAGTTTTACAGGCTATTAAATGTTAACCTGGCCTTTGACAGCAATAGTGTTGTTTCATAGCTCACACTGTGAAGAATTAAGGAAGCTGGAGTGCAGAATGGACTTCCCATTCTCACTCGCATACACCAGTACTCCATTTAGGTTTTAAATACTACTTACATATTACTGTGAGATCACTGGAAACCACAGGGATGTCTACTAGAAATCCTGCTGACCTCCATCACCTCTTCCCCTGTTCTAAAAAAATTGGCAGCAAATGTTTCTCTGTCATTCTGATAAGCTTGATGGGTTCATTACTGCTCTTTAGTTTGCTAAAGCTCAGAATAAAAGTAGTCATATAAAATTCTTAAGCAGGCTTTCAATTTTATTCATATTACTTGATAGTACTGTGTTAACACACATACCATTGCACAAATATGATAGCAGTTTTTCAACTTGAACTGTTGAAATTAAAGCAAAGAGAGGTGTATTTGGGCACATTTTATGCCAGTAGAGAATGCTCTCCTAGAATAGTTCTTTGTCAAATCCAGCTTTTAATAGAAGTGGTTGTAGAGCTCCCTTCGTCTAGTGGGCTGACAGGACTGGTATTAAGTTTCATCCTGTCATGATTACTTATAATCCTTGTGCCAAAATAAACCATTCCTTTCAGTCATGGTATTTCTGGCTTGCAAATAATTATGATGTTACCATACCCATCTTAAGTCTCATTTGGTCAACCTAAAAACATGTAGAATTCTTTCCCTCTTTCGTTGTAAAGTAACTTTTCCTAGTGTCTTTTTCCTCTACATTATATTTTTCTGAATTATTTATGATTAATCAGCATTATACCAATATTCATTTTACCCCTGGTTTTGCACAATTTTTATTATGGCAGTGAGAATTTTTTATATGAGGAAGACGTGTGCAGTACAAACCATCATGGCAAAGAACTAAATTTTATCCTAGCTAAATTATTTATCCCAGAACACATAGATAAGCCCTGCTTCTTGAGTATGATACAAGAAAAATGTTTATGTCTGCACAAGTCAGTGATTCCCAAACTCTAGGTCACAGCTGTGAGTAATTAAAGTTAGTGGGTTCAGAAGCTCCACAGATATGCAGCAGGTAGTAGAGAGGGTGTGGGTCAAGGAAAAAAACCCCAGTTTTAGCAATCATTGTTGTAGCCTATGTCTACCATGCCTTCCAGAACTCAAAGGAGCACAGCCATGAATAGGGAGTGCTTCTGATGGTTCCCTGCTCCCCATCAAACCTCAGCCTGAGTTCAGACAGCTGGGTCTGGTCCAGCTCATTCCTGGTATCTGTATTACTTGGAGAACAGAAACAGCATGAGGATCACATCAATCTTCTTTCACTTCTCACATGCCTTCATCCATTCCTTTTTAACCCTTTTCCTCAGACATTTCCTTTCCACTGAAGGACAGGGCTCTGGTTATTTAGGAGCAACCTACTTGGTGTCTACTTTATCCAATTCAGAAAAGGGACAACAGGGTAAATATATGTGTGACACATGGGAAGGACACTAGGCCTAAGTGTACCTTATCCTAGTTGTTTCTAGGCACACAGAAAAAAAAAATCTGCAGGGCATTTATATCACTTTTCATGATATCTCTTGGGGAGCAGGCTCTGCTAACTATGTTAATTTTTTCCCTGTATAATGGCTCTTCAAGTCCTGCCCTAGTAAGTGGTAACATGCATTCTCTTTATTTTTCTATCCTTATGATTCACATGAGCCTTGAAATCTCCCAAAATTTGAGTTGTTTTACTTTTCTTTGAAACTTAAGAGGGATCATCTCTAGGAAGGATCCTTGCCATTGGAGAAATTGAGCTCTTGTCCCTGCAGAGTGCTATCACAGCCTTACACGAGTTCATATAAACATGATTTCTCTAGAGAGACCACTGAGAGGCAAGCACACAAACTCCTTATCTTCATCTTCCCCAGGTACCAGACTCTTTCTCCAAATGTCCTGATTCCTGACTGTTCAGGAATGTTGTTTTAGAACCACTAAACCTTCAGTTTAGTTGTTCTAGCCATGCTTTTAAAGTCTAGTACTTTTTAAGTGAAATCAGGAGCACTTGGAAAAAGCTGGAGAAGAATCAAAACCCCTAAGAATCTCTTTTCTCTTTCTTCAGTCCTTGTCCAGAGCTTTGCCACAATCCTGGTCCATGTCTTTGTTCTTCTCATGCTGAGTCTTGTAACCTTCCTTTGTTAGTACACATACAATTCTTCTTGTCTTTAAATTAATGGTATTATTCTCCTGATTTTTTTTTCTTTTATAATCAAATAGCTTACTTCCCAGTCATCTTATATGTTAGGTTCATGCTTCTTTTCCCTACTTTTAAATTTACATGCCTCATATACATCCTTCTGTTTCATTCTAGTTATGCTTAAGAAGGAAAAAAAAATTGGCATATTTTAAGTGAAATTAAGAGCACTTGGAAAAGGCTGGATGAGAAGAATCAAATAATATAATCACGTAATAGAACCATAGAATTGTTTAAGTAAGAAAAGGCCTCTAAAATCATTAGACCCGGCCATTACCCAGCACTGTCAAGTCCACCACCAGACCATGCCCCTAAGTGCCACATTCATTGTTTTTTTAATACTTCCAGGGATGGTGACTCCAGCACTTCCCTGAGCAGCCGGTTGCAGTGCTTGATAACTCCTTTGATGAAGAAATTTTTCCTAATACCTAAGCTAAATCTCCGATGGCACAACTTGAGGCCATTTCCTCTTGTCCTATCACTTTTTACCTGGAGAGGCTGATCCCTACCTGACTACAATCTCCTTTCAGGTCTCTCTGGAGCCTCCTTTACTCCACACTAAACAACTCCAGCTTCCTCCGTCACCTCACATGACTTGTGCTCCACGTTCTCCACTGGCTCTGTTGCCCATCTCTGGGCTCACTCCAGCATCTCAATGCCCTTCTTGCAGTGAGGGGATCCAGAACTGGACACAGGACTAGAGGTGTGGCCTCACCAGTGCTAAGTACAATGGACAATCCCTGCCCTTGTCCTGCTGATCACACTATTCCTGATTCAGGCCAGGATGCCGTTGGCCTTCTTGGCCACCTGGGCACACACTGGTTCATGTTCAGCTGCTGTCAACCAGCACCTCCAGGTCCTTTTGTGCCAGTCAGCTTTGCAGCCTGTCCTTGCACGGGTTTGTTGTGAGCCAAGGGCAGGACCCAGCACCTGGCCTTGCTGAACTTCACACCCCTGGGCTCAGCCCATCGATCCAGCCTGTCCAGATCTCTCCACAGGGCCTTCCTGGCCTCTGGCAGATCAATGATTCTGCCCAATGTGGTATCATCTGGAACCGACTGAGGATGAACTTGATACCCTTGTCCAGATTCCTAAGATATTGGTATCTTTAAAATCCAAAGGATACCTTTTCTTTGCCAGAGAGAGCTGTGTTTCCTATGAGCATTACCTAACACAGCATAGATCAGTTAAAGTTTGACAAGTATTTTAATTTAAACATTTCACAGTGAGAAGGACTGTTTGTTTTTAAAATAAAGCTTTTGTACTCTTTCTATGCCCTTATTTGTCTAGATACTTTAACAACTTTTTTTCTTCTTTCCCCTTTTTTTTTTTCTTTTTTTCCCCAGGAAAGTAAGCAAATGAAAGTGGCCTGGGACTTTTCTCACTTTTTGAGTTTTGTTTCTGACACTTTGTAACTTTTCAAAACTTCCTCCACTTTGGAAAAACTAAAGCTCAAAGAAGTAAAATGAAACTCTGTAACTTTGTCACTTTATAAGTTTTTAAAAAGTGGGAGAGGTGTTTAAAACACATCAAACCCCACAGCATTAGAGCGTTTCAGTTTTCTGTTGCTTTACACTTTTCCAGAGCTAAAAAGGTTTTTTAATTTACCAAAGTGCTAAAAGGAAAATGCAAAAAAATAAGGAATAGGGGGAATAGAGGTCACAGTTTTTAATGCATGTTTTATAGAATGGGGAAACTTTGGGGCAAAAACATAGGACAAAGAAAAAAAATAAAAGTCAGATCTGAAGCTATGCAAGGAAAATTGTATAATTTGGTACAATACAAAATAAAATATAATTGCCATTTATTATTCATGCATTTTCTTAATAAATGCATTCTCACTTATGACTAAGATCCATGGATCAGCTCAAAAGCATTCTACAAGGTCACAATTCAGAAAAATGTATATCCATATTTATCTGTGCATTTACCAGGTTGTAGTGTCTGGCACTTGGTTGGAGGCTGTAAATAGCAGTGAAGCTCATTTGTGAAGGAGACAGAGCATTCTCAGAGGTCTCCGCTGAAAACGCACTTCCCCAGGCACTAAATTTAAACAGAAATCCCATCACCCTCTACCCCAAGAGGAAGGCACATTTCTTTGATGCTGCCATGATTTATACAAATAACTGTAGGACAGTAAATATCTCTGTGCGTATTTTTGCTTTGTCTGCCTCCATGAATTTTGTGCTGAGTGCTCATGGTCCAGCTCCAGCAGCAGAGAGATGGATCTGCCCAAGCCCCAGGCAGGTCTCCAAAGGCCCAAGAGCTGCAGACTCAGAAAGGTGCCATAGACAGATCTCTCATAGAAAAGCAACTTTTCTAGGAAGAAATCGTACAAATTATGTAACTTTGTGCTAAACATAGTGATCCAATTGATGTAGGCCCCCTCTCCAGTAACCTTTCTGAAGCACCTGAAAACCAAGACATCTGCTCTCCGTGGTGCTCACTTAACCACAGCTGGGCAAGTTGCACAGCCATCCCCACCAGTGCTGGGGGAGCCTCATGTCCCAGCACAGGATTTTAATCACATGCACTATTAGGCAGTGATGGTCTTCCTTACACCAAAAGCAATTTACCTCCTCAACAGAGATCTAGGTGTGTGTAGATACTCTGAATAACACCTGTAATCTAGAAAGTCCAAGAGATCCAGGAATCTAAAACCCCAAATAATTTTTAAAACTTGCATCAGGGGAGTTTTTAGGGGGCAGGAAGGTTCCCTGGGGCTCACTCTATGGCCTGGGGGCTTGGGACTGGTGGCCTTGTCTCCCTCCCAGACTGCTGGAGCCCAGCCACTCACATCCTCTGTGGAGTCCTTACAGCCCATGTTATCCCATGCCTGTGGGACTGCAGGAGTGTTTCCATCTTACTCTTGAAAACAAACCCAAAACCGTAGTCACATATGGTTGCATAAAAATGACAGGAAAGTGACTGTGTAGAGTTGGATTTATTCAAGTTCATTCTGTACACATTAGCTGTAAACATAAAGAAACAAATACAAATGGGGGGCACAGGGGGTGTGTTTCTTTTTCAGATTACAATACTTATTGCATTTATCTATGAAACTGGAAAGACCATAGATTCAAATTATTGGGTAAATGATGCATGTTTAAGAGTATGACCCTCACAGTCCCTTTTGCTGCTTCTTCAGTTTGTTGAATGGTTTATTTATAGCATGTCTGTGAATCCAGCCCCTTCTGTGGGTGATGTCATCTTTCTCATGTATTACACATGCTGCACCCCAGGGAAAAAGGCAGCAACATGATTCAACATTTTACTATTTCTCCTTCCTCTTAGTATATATACTTCATATACATATTTGTTTCAAATGTCACTGAAGCACCTATTTAAAAATATACATTTATAGAAAGAGAGGAAAAAAATTACAGATGCCTGTTCATTTTCTCTGTTAACTGACATTTCAGATAGCAAGAAAGCAATTCTGTTCATGTCATTCACTTAAGCCTTGTTTGTAAAGAATTCTCACAGTACTTTACATGTCCAAAGGCTAACACTGAGCTTTGGAGAGATTAGTTAGGCCAAGGTGAAATGGTGATAGAGTGAAATAATAACAAAAAGTCTGGAAGAGAAAAACAAGTACTACACTCACCCCCAACAAACAAACAAACAAACAAACAAAAAAAAATCAACCAAACCAAAAACAACCCCAACCTGCTGCTATTTTCCTAAATGAAAAAAAAAAAAAAAAGTTCTTAATTATTGATATTTTCTCAGTAAGAGATAATTTTTAAGGTTATTTTATTTACATTTGTTTATATTTATTACACAGATGAAGTATCTAAATCTTTGATTCACATCAAAATGTTACTGGAAAGGAGGATGACAAAAACTGATTAGAATAACTTTCTGTATTTTGGAGGCAACCTATTTCTCTACACTGCACTGGGAAATCCATCCCACACATCAACCTCCCAGCTGAGCACAATAAGCAGCTCTCAGGAGGCAATGAAAATTTCCAGTCCCTGACAACTTTTATGAGCTGGGATTTTGTGGCTGCTCTTTAGTAAAAAGCTGTGGCTTCCCTCGAAGAAAACATTTCTATTCTATTGCTACCTTGTCAGTCCTTACCAGATACTCCCTCTGTTTAAAAGCTTGTCAAAACTTATGATGGAATCAAACTTTTTTACTGCAACTGTAATATTCAAGGCATCTCATATAGATAGAACTAAGTGCCTGCTTTAAACCACAATCCATATAAATTAAATTGAAAATAACTTTTATAATAATGTATTTATATGTGGTATTTCAAGTACTTGCTTTATGTTTTACACAAAAGACCAAAATTCTGAATTCTGGGAATCTTTTCTCAAAAAGCCTTTTTGATATATATCGCCTCCAACATCCCAGTTCTTTTACATGCAAAAAGGACATTAATATGAATGAGAGTGATTTGTACGGCACAGAGACTCTCAGAATCAAGATGAGTTAAAAGGTTCTTAGAGGAGGATTTTAGACAGAGGGAAAAAATCATGGAATTATTCAGTGAGTATCCATTTGACTAGTCTGTCCTAATATAAAGTATACAGTAAGTATTTTCTGACACTTAATGCAATAGTCTAAACCAGTTGGACCAAGTAGTGAATATCTCTTTTAAATAATCTGTACCTGAAAATACTTGAGTTAAAATTGATTAATGTTTCATTCCTTATATATGCATAATGTTATATATATATATGTATGTATGTATGTATGTATGTATATATGTATATATATATGTAGAGATACACTTCAAATTTCATAGAGTAAAAATATATCTGGCCTAAAAATTTATGGATTATCACTGAGGAAAACAGCTAGCTAAGCTTCAGATAAATGTGTAAGTTTCTGTCTGGAAAGACTGAATCCATTAATGAACTGAACTAATAGGTCAAGAAAAGTAATAGCCAAATAAATATTTTATTAGCATTTTGTGAAACATGCTAATGGTTTAGGCTACTAATCCTACACTAGTGGGAATCTTTATTCAATATCAGGTCATTATTCAATACATATTGTCTCCAGTTTCATACAAAGTGACTTTCTGAGTGTGACCGGAGAAAGGTATTTTCACATTAATTGAATACTCTAGGACACAATGGATGAAATCTGCTGCTGTTCTAACTTTTTTTCTGGTTATATGATTGGGGGAATCAAACAGAGCTGTATGAAGATACATTAAAAAAAAGGTCACTTTTATTTGCAATGAATTTTCATAACAGAATTTTCTCTTGAAATCGTAAGCTACGAAAAGGCTGGTGTCAGTAGAAATATTCCTTAGCTCAGGATCTCATTTTCCACAAGTGCAGTGTGGAGACCCAGGCCTCCAAGCACCTTGAGTCAGTTAGGAGAGGAGTTGTTTGGGAATGCCAGCATGGATGTGGGATTAACACGGATGTGGGACTGCATGTCCCTACCCTCATCTTTTGTAAATCCAAGTTTTGCCATCTAATTTTGTCTTTCCCTTGGAGTCAAGTCTCTCACCATGAGAAACTGGTGGAGATGGGAGTTGCCATGTACCCCCTATGAAGCCGGAGGTTACACAAGACAGCCATGGTACATCTTGCTGACTGGCACTTTGGGCACACATATTTCTCAGAAATACTTTAACTAGGACAGATCCCAATGGATCAAGCGGCAGAGGCAGCTTCCCAGTGTTCAGGGCACACTGGAAAGTATCCTTTTGAGGCAGCCCTCTCATACTGGTGCTAAAAACCAGAAAATACAGAGCTCAGTCTGCAGCTCACGACAACTGTCTTGCCTTTTTCTTTTAACTTTGTTAGTTTTCTTCCTGTTGTTTCCAAGGCAAGCCTACTCTACACTGTTTTTCCTGCCTGTGTCTAAGCTCAAACTCAGATGTTATTTATTCTATCAAAACCACCATTAACACCAGTGGAACATTTCTACATTAAGAGACCACTGAACATCAAAAAAAAAAAAAGCACGACATCTGTAGCCGTGCAGATGCACCATTTTGATTCAATACCAGTAAAACAACTCAAATGAGTCTGAAATTTCTAACATTATTTAGGCTTTTCTAGCTTTGGTTTCATCCCTTATCCTTAGCATTTAAAAAAGAGAAAAAATGCAAAAACTTTCATGTTTGAAGACAGGACTTTTTATGATTCAGTAATCATTGAGGGTAAACCATAATACTGATGTACTGACCAAGGGAGCATTCCTTTCTCAGGACATTAAATCAATTTTACTAATTTATGTTAATATTTGAGCATGGAAAATACTTAATGATTCTCTCTTATCTAGTCCAGATGGATTGATTTCTTCTCCTAAGAGTGCAGTTTATGAAAATATTGTCTAAACTAACTGTGAGAGTGCTGGAAGAACATAAACTGTATGATTCTTATGTATAATTTAAAAAGCAATTTCAAGGCTCCAGTTCTATAGCTGTTCAACATATAAAATTCTCACTCAGCTCTGCAGTTGGAGGAGATTCAATAGAAGTGATTTTACAATTGATTTCAGTAGGTGTTTTGACTACAAGGAAAGAACAAAATTGGCCAACAATATCTGTAAAGTGATTTTGGATTCTTGGGAGTGAAGGCACTACAGTGTAAATTGTTATCATTTTTATGAGCTGGAGCACTCACCCTATCTGAAATTCCCTAAGAAATTTCTGACTTTTAAAGAATTTGCATCCATAGTCTCATTCTTTGCTACCCCTGCTAAGAATGAGCACCCATGTAAACAGGAATGCCATAGCTGTAAAACTGATACTGTATATAATGAGAAGTAGTACATGTCAGTAAGAGAGCAGAAGAGGTTTTAGGGCAAATTCCTTCTTGCCTTGCCTTTAATCTCATGATTTTTGCATTCCAATCATACACAGTGGTGACAGCTTCTCTCTGGGACTATTACATAGATTGAGGTTTAGGTATTCTCCAAAATTACAGGGGATTTATGGTCAAAATCCTTCAGAAATAGGGTTTGTAACCTGTAGCTGTAGTAAATTAAACCAAGGTCTGTTCCCTGGCTTGGAAGCCAGCTGGCATGATCTGCCCACATCTATGCTATTAAACTCTCTTTCCAAAACAGAGTGTCTGAATCCAAACTGCCTATTGGGAATGATCTTTGGCCCGTGTTAATTTCCAAATTGTTCCAGTGATTTTTTGGAAGAGTGCTAACATTCACCAGCCAAAACCATGTCAGGGATTTTGTCTTCTAGCAATTCAACAATACAGACAGCTGAGTTCCAGTGCCTGGACTATGTGCTGACTCTGCTTTAATTTTTTAGTCTAGATGTGCTTTCTATCTATTCTCAGTGCTTTTTATTTCCTGAGCACATGCTCTACCTACAGAATAACATATCAATGGAAAGTGTTTGTGGTCTGTCATCAGAATAAAACAATTAACTCTTTGAGTCCTTGAGTGGACAGAGATATCTAATGTGAAATCCTGAGCTAGATGCTGAGGATGCCAAACATCCCATTTTTCAGTGAAGCTACAGGCAGCTCCTCATCCAGCACAAAGGGTGAGTTCAGAAATCTACCATGGATAGCCAGCTGATGCCAGGTGTCTAACTTCTAGGTACTGTACTACTTGGGACACTTCACTCTCGTGGCAGTACATATACTTAAAAGGATTTGAGTAAAGTTGTAGTTCTTCCTACGTTGTTCCTTAACTCGGCATGACTGATACAGCAGCTTTAGCAATGTTTGCTTAATTGCATTTGTACATGAAATACTGTGATACCTATCAATATTTATATCTGTTCGTTTATGTAAAAAAGAAATACGTGCTCAGGAAAATGCTAATGGGAAAACGTGCAAGAGATTGATATGGAGAAAGCAAAGAAAAATATTTTTGAAAAACTACTGCCGTAGTTGCTCAAATATCTTTAGCATTATTGTAAATATTTTCTATTTGTATGTGACCTTGTATATATTTTACTTGTCTTCCAAATGCAAAATACATTTGTGGAAATTTGGTATTTTACATCTGACTGACTAATATAGTGGAAATATACAAAAATGTCCACTCACAAAAAGCTCTTCTTTGGGGCTGGAAAAAGGCTCAGGTCATCATAACTACATCAGGATTCACATTTCAAACAGGCAGTTATCTGGAGGATGTGGTGATGGTATTTTTGCTGTTATTTTCTCTTTTACAGACATTAACACTCAGCTATCCTGTTTGTAGAGCAATTCACATCAACTTCAGGCAAAATGAGGATGGATAGTTATAGCAGCTTAAGTAGGTAGTTTTCAAAAATCTAGTTGAATTCAATGAATCTTTTGCAACACTATTGACTTTGATAACCCACAATTGATGAATGACCACAAATAGTTGAGGAAAACAAAACTATTTTCAAGTTATGGCTGCCCATAACCCAAGAAAGAGGTAGTAGTCAAAGTTTCCAAGGGCAAAATCAGGTGGGCATTTCTCATTGATTTGCTACCCTTTTTCTACTCTTGAATAAGAGTGCTGCTGTGAGAGGAGCAGTTTGCTTCTGATTCCTGAAGAGTGGGAGTACTAAGATTCAAAGAACAAGGTAAATGAAAGGCAGGCTTTAAAGAGATTTAGGGAATATTATTACAATAAGATTATGCAGACAAAGGAAGTCTCATCAGGTAAAGGTTAGGCTCAAGTGTAAGCTACTTTACAGACACGAAATCAAAGTTCTTATAGTACTGACTTTAGAAAGCAAACCTCAAGACTAATTTGTTGCATATTTATTTATGCATAGTTGGTGTCTTAGAGAAAAAAAACCCCACCTAGGTGTACATGTGAAATGCCAGAATGTCATGTTGGTATTAAACTTAGCAGGAAAATTATAACTGAGATATAGATTTTCTTTTTCAGTACACCTTTCTTGGACTATCTTGTTCTTGTCTGTAGATGAATCCTGATTCATTCCCTGTGTACATTTCAGTATTTGTTAACCCTGTATTTTGACAAGGTATGACCAGTATTTTAAAGTATATATATGAGTCGATTTTGCTTGAACATGATCATCCTCCTTTAATTGAATTTGCAGAATCTGATCTATTATAGATATGCAAAAATCAGAGTAATGACAATTAATGTGGAATTTCAAGGGAGAATCATTTTATTCTGACTGGTGTGGGAATTATTTCTGGAGTTGGAGATATTTGTTAAGGGTGCTTTGTTTGTTTGGTTTTGTGTGATTTCATTCTGGTTTGTTTTTGCCATATATTTGGGTGGGGAGTCTTAGGGGATGTTTTACTATTCTATCAAAATGTTAATAGGCTATAAAAAGATTGTCTTAAAACTTACAAAACTCCAGGAACAACACTTTAAGTCCAACAGATTAAAATGTCAAGAAATTCTCAGGACTTAAAGTTACAGATTTTAATGGACACTACATTTTAGCCACTTAGAATGGTCCAGCCAGAAAGTAATTTTAATCAAAATGCCTGTGTTAAGTCTGTAATGATGCAAATGTGTGTAGGTATCTGTGTGGGTCTATGTTACCTACAGTCCATGTTTTCATGCATTTCTTCTGGGTTAGATCTAACATTCAAACTTGAGAATATAGTACAGAAACTATACTATATGAAATGCCAAGTATTTTTTTTCCCCAAACATGTTCTTCTATCCTTTCTTCCATAAAAAACTGAGCCGGCACCCAGGCTGCACAATACCTCTACAATGATAATTTTAAGATGTGATTACTTGTGGTTTACCAATCCAAAAACACTTTCAAACACTAGATATGGAAAATTCTCAATGTGTCCTGCAGAAATTCCCTCTGGCATTAAGACCTGATATAGAACTGAAGCTTGACTTTCCAGAACAGTAATAACTGTTCTCACTCAGGGGGAACCAAGGAGAAGACTTCAGTTAGACACATTTGAGACAGCATGAAGGTGACCTTAGTCTGTTCTAGATTTCTAGTTTGTCTTTGATTAATTGGGATAGAACTTGAATAAAAAAAACCTCTATAGGAGTTAAAACAACCAACCAACCTCCACCTCCCAACCCCCCAACAAGACCAAAGTATCACAGAATACTCATAGAACATTGTTTCAATATCTTCTAAAATACCTTAAAAACACTTCTTGAAACTTCTTTGATATGTACAGAAAGGATAGTGGTATGGTGGCTGTATAGAAAGATTTTATTTCATTGATTTACAATGATCAGCTTAAACTTCCTATATTTACTATGACATGTCACATTCAAACCCTTATGTCACATCAGTTACACATCTCCATTCACACAAAATTCCTACTACAACAGACTCCTGAAATTATATAGATTGCTTTCAGTCTTCTCAATAGGTCTGATAGCTTAAACCAAAATCACTTGTTATCCAAGAATTGCTTTTTAAAGAAATGAGCTATTCAGCTAACTGTTGGGATAAGGAAAAAACAGGAAAAATGGGAAGAGCTGTGCTCAAGAGTCATACAAAATTCTCTGGAACTTCTTTATTTATTGACTCTGCTCAGGTCTAAGGGTTTCTATCAACAACAGCTGAAGTTGATTTGAATTTTTCTGTTATTTCCTGGGTATTTAGGGTAACCAACACCCATCCCTCCCCTGCAGCAGAAAGAAAGGAATTATCAGTTGATACTTTCAATCCTGTGTAAGTTGCAGAAGTACAGACACTAAACACAATTGAGAGATGTGTCTTGTATATTTCCTGGGGTATGGGAATATGTCTACTGGCAGGAGCTCTAGAAGGTTAATTTCTGCAATAGATGGTTTGTATTAATTACAAATTTTGAATTTGTAACAATATAACTCCATCATTTCTATAAAACAATATTTAATATACAACAAACTTTCACCACATAAACACATTAAAAACACCTTTTTATAGTTTCAATAATTGATTACAGGTTTCTCATAAAAACATTTTCATAACTAGAATCTTAATACAGAATGATTTTTTCTATGCCAAAATACATTTAGATGGTAAATTGCTTGTAGAAAAAGATACAGAGAGAAATGGGGTTTGCTGGCATGTAATCCATTTTATTTCATTCTTTCATGGTCAACTTTAAAGCAAAGTTAAAAACGTTTGTCATAAAATATTTTATTGTTTTATCCAGAGTCTTAACCAGAAAAGAAGAAGGAAGCTAATTGACTTATTCTGTGTTTCAGTGTCTCTCAGGCGTGCTCAGAACAGACTTAGTACACACAACCTGGACCATAACTACCTGTTGAGGGTTTTTTTTAAAGATATAACATTCCCATTAACTTTCAGCTTTAGGTGCCCACAGAATGAGGAGTGGATTCACTGTAATAGCTGAATTGCATTTACCAAATGCAACACCAGAAAAAGAAAAATCCACATAAAACCACATAGGAAGATTGATCACACATTTTTATTAGAGTCTTTTGAACAATTGCATTATGTTGTTCCTTTATTTAAAAACTCTTGCAAAAAAAGACATTGGAGTGGACTGGTTTCAACCCTGAGCATTAACACTGCATATCAAGTACTGTAGTAAAGAAGCTGGTTAAGTTTGTAGCACTAGCACAAGTCACTGATATTAATCCTCTAGGTGATCAGGTTTTTACAAAAAAAATACATAGTTTTCAATAAATAATGCTTAATTTTACAACTTTGATACAGCAATGTCATACACTGTTTTGACACATACTAAACTCTGCATGCTATATAGTCTACTAGAAGACAAAACTTTGCCATGCATTTTCTTTTTCTAGTGCTAGAAAACACTTTGTCCTCCAGTGCATTGCCTCAAGCAGCCTTACCATCTTCCTTCTCTCACAGCAATAGGCCGTGCACTGGCATGCAAAAACCTCAAGAAAAGGTTTCCCCCCCACCATCACTCAGACTTCTAAACAAAAGTACTTTTCAGCTTTTCCCCCCAAGACCTGGAGTGGCTATGAAAACTCATTTCATGTGGCCTTGAAAAGTCTTTGAAATTACATATTTTAAAAGTGTCATGCTTGAAAAACTGCTCTAAAACATTCAATTTCCCCCACCTGTGGCCATCATGCAACATCATTGAAATGTTGTAACCATCTAAAGTCCCACATTGGAAAACAGGCCTCCATTTTAAAACAGCCCACCAAAAAATAAAAGGAAATAAGAAAAAAAGTATCACAGCATTTATGTAAAGACTCCAAAACGCCAACATATGTACAAGAGCAAAACCAGATACAAATTGTAAATGAACTAACAATGGCATATAACTCTTCTCCCTGGCTTTGCCAGGAGTTGAGGCAAGTTGGTTTTGGAGATAAGCAGGACGATGGAAACAAAAACAAATTGTGACAATGGGAGTTCCCGGATTAATCATTATTACTTGATCAAATTTCTTCAAGCAGTAAATCAATGTCTTGATTTTACTGGAAGTGCAAATTACCAAAATCTAAAGCCTTATTCAATAATTCTAAATCAAAACTACTTCTGAACTTTCACAAGTCTTAGAATTTTGGCACCCTTGCACTTTTTCGTCCTGCAAGATTACACTTCACAGAAAATTCAGATGTAACTAACCACAAAAGAAGAAATTTGATTAATTAATAAGGATTGAAACCTCCATTCTCACACTTCCAGGTTGTTGTTCATCATTGAAAACCATTCACCCCTTCTTATCCATATTGCTTTAGGGGTTTCCTTGTATCTACAGAAGTCATTCCTTTTAAATTGCTGTCAATCACAATTTTTCTAAGAGTTTTTAAAATATTCCTATCTTTGCACTGGCATAAGTATTGGGTTTTCTAAGAGAATCTCACCCCAAAGAAGGTATTACTTTTATACATGAAATATCACGAACTTTTGCTTCCCTTTTTGTAAGTCATTCTACATTTTCTGCACATTTGTGCTTTATATTGAATATAAAAATAGGTCTTTAAAACTCTATTTACTTTAAACTCACTAAAAAACTACTTGCTTGTGAAATTCTCTTACAAATTCACTGCATCCATGTAGAGAAGATAAAACTAATTAGGCAGTTAATTGGTATAGGTAGTGTGCAAAAAAATTAAAAACAAAAACAATCACAGCCTTGGATGTGAATGAGGGGAAAGGAAATTAATCAAAGAAATACAACGGCATAGTAGGGGAAATGTAAGGCAACTCATTGTATTAAGTTTTTGTTGTTTATTTTTTCCTGGCCTTTCTTACAAACGAAGGTTAGGAGGAGCTAAGACACCTATCCTCCCAGCAGCCCTTGAGGCAAAAACTCCCATTAAGCTCAATGAGAATTTTTTTTTAACCAGAGCAGGTTTAAGGCCTTACTAGGCAACGATTGTGAAGATGTAAAACGGAATTCATGAACTGTTTTGATTATCAAACACCTAAAACTTATATGGCCCTGACTTTGACCCCACACCAGTTTTCCCCTGGTATAACAACAGAGTTGCACTTCCCTCAAAAAGGCAGGAGTGAAGGATCATACTGCACGCATGCAAATCACATTCAATAGACTTGAAGTTTCATCTGAATGTCAGTGAATGCCTAAAAAGCATGTAGCACTTAAAGGACCCTTGGAATGAGCCTTTCTACAACATTTGTAAAAGACTGCACTTAAAGAAAGAAAGCATTTCTTAATTGTGGTTCTTTTAAAAGGAAGGGGAAAAAACAGAGCAAAAACATCAAAAGGGGGAAATAAGGTTGCAAAAAATGTTCACTTTAAAGATAAAAAGAATCGGCATGTTTGATTAGGTTTTACATTGAGTTGACATCCTCAGTGTTAGTAAAGAAATTGTCTTTCAATGTAGAAAAGCTCATTTTTCTCCCTCCTATCACTGAGTCCTATTACACATAGAGTAGTATAGTACACAGACAGATGCAAGGAATATGGGGAAAAAGGCCACAGGAGACACCAGGCCTGCAACAGGACTGCTCTAGTATGTCAACAAAGATTCCTATGTACACAAAAAAAAAAAAAAAAAAAAAAAAAAAAAAAAAAAAAAAAAAAAGGAAAGAAAAACAGAAGGTATGCATATTATTAATGACAAAAAAGAGTAAGCTTAGCAGATGCTATTTTGCATGAGTAGATTGTTTTTTACTCTCACTGAGATCAGTAGGAGCTTAGGCATTCAACAGCATCAAACTTTAGCCCTAACTATGCAGTGGCTTCAACAGAACACTAATTTTTCCTTGAACAATATGCAATAATAAACTCTAAAATAAAAGTAACTCAAGTGTTTGGCCAAAAAAATTGTTTCCCTGCACCATATACCTTCACTCAAAATATTCCTCTGATATAGTACAGCATAATTCCCATTTAGAAGAAAGAAAATATATACTTCTGAGTGGGTATTATATTCTTTGACTAAAGTAGACCTGTTGCCCTTTTAAAATATGCCTGACTACTCTTTAATTGGATCATTTAAATCAGCTATCCTTGAGTAATATTTTAAATGGTAATTCTAAAAACAGCCTCCAAAAATATATGCAAGTCAGAACTTTTGTAGGCTGAGACACAGACCTTATTACAATGCAAACTAAATGCAGCCTGTATTTGACCATAATCATTCATAACTCATTGAACATCTGTAAAGCACAAATGTTTAATGACACTGCCTATTATCACTTTAATAAACAAGGATGCATATCAGAAGAAAGGGACAGAAAGAACAAGTCACCCTACCCTCATGATAGCTTGAAGAATTACTAAGAGAATTTTGGCTCAGTTTTAAGAGTTAGAACCTGATCAACTTACTCCATCACCCTAGCCCAAAACAGGATTTTCGATAGCAGGATAGTGAATGGCTAGGCTAGAGCACTTCAGTGTATCTATTTCTTTCAGTCTTTTGCCTTAGAAGAGATAAATGTCATTTGTTTTCAATCTGATTTCTAAGTTATTACATGGAGAACACACTAATCATTTGAGACCAAAAACTGAAAATTCAAGAAACTCTGTTTTATTGAGGACTATCCATTGCCAAGGATATCTTGTATATTGTAATTAAGTTTGTTTTAAAACACAGTTTCTCATAAAGAATTATCACAATGCAAGACATAAATTTGAGTTCCCAGATATGCTATATCTCTTTTCTGATAGCAAAGATTTAGGCCAAACAACTTTTATTTAGAATCATGAGTGTTTTATTATTATTATTATTAGAAAGAGATCAGATTATATTAATCATTTTACTACCAGTTTAACTAACCTAAAGTAAGATATCTCACCACTTAAATGCCTAAGAGTTGTCTTTGATTAAACATAACATGCATGCAGGTTTTAATGTTATGTTTTATTATGCCTTACAAATGCGTATGCAGGATTTTCATTTCAGCAAGTCTGAAAGCCTGTAGCAGTGGTTGCCACCAAAATACCAGCACAGTGAATTGTCCCTGTAAACAGCTGGATCATTAATTAGCGGAGGAAAAAAAAAAAAAGCTGTAATAATTTACCAATGCCTATCAGATAAAAAAGTAAACTTCTTGAGAAACGAACTTCCACCTCGTGAGTCTGTTTATTGCCATCTACAGCTATTTCAGAGCACGCAACTGAAATCCGATGGCTTCTAAAGTCCAAAAAAAAAAAGAAAATTTAAAAAAAAAAAAAAAAAAAAAAAAAAAAAGCACATTGACAAAGTCTGCTTACCTACCGAAGCTCGTACCACCCTTCCCCTGCCCTGCCTGCCCGGAGCGGCGGGCGACTCTCCGGAGAGGCCGGGGCCACCCCGGCGGGCCGAGCGCTCCCCGGGGCGGAGGAGATGCAGCACCGCTACCCTCAGCATCTCCACCTCGAGTCCGGACCAGGCTATCCATCAGCAACGGGAGAGGGAGAGGAAAAAGCCCAGCGGGCAGGAGAGCGGGAGCATGCAGGGGGGCGGGCGAGTCGCCTTCCCGGCAGCGCCGAGAGCGGGCACCCGGCCCCGCCGCGCCCCCCGCCCTGGAGAGCGGCTGCGGGGCCGCCCCCGGGAGCGGGGCGAAGGCGGCAGAGCCGAAAATACCCGGGGCGAGCCAGCCTGCCACTGCCCGGAGCAGCCTGCAGCAAGCAAACCCCGGCCCCGCGGAGCAAAGCCAGTGGGAAAAAAAGCACGAGAGGAGGAAAAATAAAAAGGAAAAGAAGCAGTCCTGACTCTCCTCCCCCCCTAGCTCTGATCATGCACAACAGCCTACAGCTACCGCTCCTCCGCGGCGAGGGGTGACAACACGTCATCTCCAGCGTTACTGCTACAGACACTAATTGCGATACGAGTTTCTATCAGTTCCAGCTGATTTATTAAAATTGTAAAGATACAGACTTTCAGCATTAAAAAAAAAAAAAAAAACAGGCTATGATGTTGACAGTGCACAAGTCTGCTTTTGCCATCATTTGCTACAAAATATGCAGATGGTCTGTACTTTAGATTATATTGCACAACATGAGAAACTTTTTAAACTATGTGCCTTTTTTCTTTTTTTTTTTTTTTTTGCTAAAATCGAGAATCCAGTTTCATACCTTCCATCTGGGGCCCCATCCACATATCACAGCGTATGAGATACATAAAATCCTACTATAGTACAGTACATATACAATCTTTTAAACTAAGATAACAGCTCTGAGGTCTATATCACCATTTTCAATAAATCTTTACCTACAAATATTGAACAAATCTGAACTATAGCTGTACAAAAAAAGTGTTTGTTTCTTTTTTTTTTTTTTTAAACCACAAGGCCTTTAGATGCAAGGATTATTTTTTAAAATTTTAATCCTTTTAAAACCAGGACGTAACGTACCAACAAACTTGCATGCTAAAAACAGAGAAAAACAAAGAAAATAAAAGGGAAGAAGTGCCTGAAAAGTCTTACTGAAAAAACACAGCAAGAATGTTCCCTTTTCACTGTACAAAAATACGCCTGAAAATATATTAATTTTTAAAAAAGACTGAGGTCTGTTATGTATCAAAAATGTTTCAATACCTTTTTGTACTGAGGTCTAGGCTGTCTGGTATTCAATCAAGGAGGTATAAGGGAACAAGTTACAAAAAAAAAAAAGTTGGCAAGTAGAAATCACATTTGTAAAACCATAAACAATTTGATCTGAAAAGTAAACTCTGATCTTAAGTCAGTTCAGTTATTTGTAAGCGTTTGTACAGTCTGCATTTTTTCAAGCTCCCTGCAGCTTTGTTAAGAATCGGATGCATAGAAGACATCAGTTTTCTCCCTCTAAAAAAAGTTGCAATGGTCCCTTTCGGAAAAAAAAATAAAAAAATCATAACAGTTCGTTAAGATCTCTCACGGGAAAAAAAATAAAAATCCACAAACCCCCTTGAGTAACAGTTGTGCTGCCAAAAGACTTCTTTGCAGACCATCTTCCAGACTTCAATCAGAGACCGACAAGCTTCAAACAGCGCCTTCTGTATCATTTTTCCCCCAGTCCCATTTGCCTTTGCTGTTGTTGTTGTGATCACCAAACGTAATAAAAATTAAAAAAAACACAAAAATAAAATTAAAAAAAAAATAAAATCACAACTCCCGGGCTCGGAACTAACTTCGAGAAATTTTTTTTTAAAGAAAACAAGACTTATTTTTTTAATCATTATCATCATCATCATCATCGCCGGCGTCGCGCCGCTCCAGCTCCGCCGCTCTCGCCGCCCGCCCTGGCCGCCGCCCCCGCTCAGTACGTGAACACTAGGTCGGAGAAGTTCGCTTCCAGCCAGTCGCCCGCGATCATCTCGCTCAACTCCGGGGTACAGTAGTCGGGGAATTCGAAGTGGGAGCCGAGGCTGCCCTCGCTGAAGGAGTCCAGGTCCTTGTCCACCAGCGACAGGGAGAGGTTGCCGGCGGCGGCGCCCGCCCCCAGCTCGGCGGCGGCGTGGCCGTGCTGGGAGAAGTTGAGGCTGAGGTCGAAGAGCAGGTCGTCCGCCTCCTCGCTGCCTGCCGACGAGGTGGAGATGGACCGAGAGGAGGCCGGGGAGAGGCCGGGCGGCTGCTGCGGCGGCGGCGGGCCCTGCTTGGTGATGTTCTTGAAGCTGTAGTAGAGTCTGCTGCCGCCGCCCGCCGCCGCGGCGCCGCCCCGCACCTCCTCGTACAGGCTGGCCCCCTCGGTAGACTCCGCCGAGGAGCTCAAGGTGGGGCTGGCCGGCACTTTGGCCACGTTGTATCGCCGCAGCTGCTGTGGCCCCGGCTCCTCGTCCTCGTCCTCCTCCTCCGCCTCCTGCTTGATCCGCAGCTGCAGCTCGTCCTCGTCCTCCTCCTCATCCTCCTCCTCGTCCATGAAGACACACTTGACCGTCTTGCTGCTCACTTTCAGGGTGCCGAAGACGTACTCGTCTCCCGCGTAGTCCCCGTGGTGGGCGGCTTTGGCTCCCGGCTTGGGGGGCGAGGAGCCGGAGGAGGCTTTCAGCTTGCTGCACTTCTTGCTGGAGCTCTTGGCGCTCTTGCTGCCGCCGCTGCTGGCGGGCGCGTTTTTCTCGGGACTTTGGCTGGCGTTGGGCTTGGCCGACGGGTCCATTTTGGGCTTTTTCCTGGGACGGTACTTGTAGTCGGGGTAATCAGCCATGTGCTTGAGCCGCAGCCTCTCCGCCTCCCGGATGAAAGGGATCTTCTCGCTGTCCTTCAGCATTTTCCACCGCTTGCCCAAGCGCTTGGAGATCTCCGCGTTGTGCATGTCCGGGGACTGCTCCATGATTTTTCTCCTCTCGATCTTGGACCACACCATGAACGCGTTCATCGGTCTCTTTATGTGCCCCGACGCCGTTTTGCACCAGTCCGGGTCGCTTTCGTCTAAAGCGACGGGGCTGCAAGCCATGAACTCGCCCTCTTCGGTGTCCATCGCTTCCCGGGGCAGGTTGCTCTCCGCCTCCGTACTCTCCGCCTGCTGCACCATGGTGGGCTCTCGCCGAGGCGCCGCTCCCCTTCGAGCCAACAAAGCCGCTCCGCCGCCGCCCCCTCCCACCGCCGCACCTTGCCCCTGCTGCGAGCCGCGCCGAGCTCCTCCGTGCGCCGCGCGGCGAGGCGGAGCCCGCGGGGCCGGGCGGGCGCTGTGGCAGTGCCGCCCGCACCGCAGCGCCGGCGGT